>JAAMPD010001253.1:0-27211 GCA_025266255.1 Trissolcus basalis | reverse complement strand
AGATGATAATTTTTTTAAAATATATAAAAAATATAATATCGATAAAAATTTTTGCGTTGCATTGATTAATTTAACTGGAATGCCATTTGTGATTTTCTTTTTTCTGTACTGTCTGGTGATTTCAATATAATTTTTTTTTTCTCCGTGTAATTATAAAAAATATATATGTATTGGAGTAAAATTTATATTTTCAACATAAATATAAAATCTCTTAAAAAAATAATGAAAGACATGAAATCCCTCATGAATACTTCATTAGTAAGCGCAATTTTTTATTAGTTTTTTATTCATTTGACTTAATTTCCGAATGACGTCAGACAAAAATCTGCTTTTCTATTTTAACGGTAAGTACCGATTTGTTACATATTCCAATGAGGGAAATTTAATATCCGAAAAAATTTTGGATGATGAATAAATTTCGAATTGACCATAAGCTGAGATTGGCTAAAAAGGCATAAATTAATTTTCAAAGCAATACATCGTTACATGATATATCACGCAGAAGTTGTAGCCTAAATACAAGAAGTTAAGAAAAAGACGGAAAAAGGTCTCAAGAAGGTGGAGAAAGCCTAAATGAATAATAGCAGCTAACAAAAAAGAACGACATCTTTAACGGTGACGAACAGTAAAAGTTGCTCATAGATAATATTTCGGTACAGTGCATCTTCAAGCTCATCAATGACAGATTGTGATCTCAGGACATTTAAAAAGGTCTTCTAATTTGTCTCACCCAATTATAATAAAATTCTTGAATGATTTTCATTTTTTGAATAGAAAAGTGAAAATTAAAAAAGAAAAAACCTTTCAAAAAAAAAAAAAAAAAAGTTGATCAAATTTATTTTGTTTGTCACTTCTTGATTTGTGATTTAGATTGATGGATTGGTTTGTTTATTTTTCTAGACACATTTTTCATCTTACTTTTTGTATGATGACAACCTATAAACGATACCCAATTTATCAGATCGTGTTCAATTTCAAGTATGGTCGACTTGATGAAAATTAAATTGACACATCAACTTTGATACATCCACAAAAAATTCATTTAAAAAAAACACATAAAACAAAATTAATAATCTAATTTCACTTTCTTATCATACTTTAAAAAATTAGATGAATCCAATAAACAAAATTTTCATTTTTATTAATCAAAAAAACACAGGAGAAGTTCTAAAAAGTGCTAATTTGCAAATTTTATGACTTTAAAATAAAGGGTTGTTTGTGTCAAAAAATATCAAAAGAGGGTTCCATAAGACAAAAAATTTGAATACAATTTATGAAATATAATTTAATCAAATATTTTGACATGAAAATTGATGAACATCAACTGACTTATTATCAAACAGGTGTAATCAATGACAAAAGAATGTTATACAATTTATGAAATAATTTATTTCTCATTTCACAAGTAATAATTTAAATATAAATAATATTACAATAGGTCGCGTATAAATATTAAATAACAGTCGCAATGTGTTCCATTATGGAACAATCTGAGGTTTTGTGTCAGCGTTGACAGGTGCGGCAATTACGACGTTTGTGCGGTGGTTGGGGCATGGGCGGAGTACGCAAGGTTGTGTGGGTCCTGCTCGAAGGATCTCCTGTAGTATCCCTGAGCCTGGTTGGTGGCAGGGGCAGCAGCCCAGTTCTGAGCAGCGGGGTCAGTCCAGCCGGTGGTGGCAACATTGTTCTTGCTGAACAAAGTTGGCAGACCGCTGCCAGCGCCCATGAATTTCTGGAAGGCGAGAACTCCGGCGACCAAGAGAGCCACTTTGCCGATCACGAGGGCCTTCAGCACCAAGAGAGCCAGTCCACCGAGGAGGATTGGCACCAGGGCGAAAACTTTGAATCCAGCCAAGCTGTAGATCAGGGGCAGGAATTTCTTGATGCCCTTGGCGCGCCCTGAAAATTAAAAACCTATTAACTCTTTCCATCCAATTATATTAACTCTTTCCAATACTATGAAAACCGATTGAAATAAAATTGACCTCAAAATTAGGTTAGATTTAAAATGAAAAAAAAAAAATCATTTTTCGAGCATAAACAAAGATACTAACATTTGTTCAAAGTCTTGACATCTTCGTCTTCTTCTTCTTCTTTTTCGTCTTCGTCTTCTTTTATGGGAAAGAGTTAATAAGTTGATTTGAAAAATTGATTAGAAAATTGTTCTCAAATAATGACCAATTTTTGATAGAGATTAATTGTTTGATTGAAAGCAAAAGTTTTGGTTTGAATTAATTTCGTTTGTAAAGTGGAAGGTTTGGGATCAGTGAAAGGATCATCCAAAGATTCCTGTCGCGTCATGTCCGGATTAGTGACGTCATCAACTTAATTACGTAAGTGCCAATTTTTACCTTCACTGACAGCGTCCAAAGCACGGGCAACGGCGTTTTCGGGGTTGATCTTCAGGCTGTGGCTCTTGAAGAAGTTGACGGCGGAATCGTAGATCATGCTGGAAACTTTGAGGGCGCGTTCAGTAGCATCGGCGGGCAACTCAGCCATCAATTGCTTCTCCGACTGAGGGATCGATTTTCCGGAACGTTCAACTAGAAAGAAAAAAGAGAACCAAAAATTAATTTTCATCATCATAATCGATCTTCTCCTAACGACTCCTTTTTCATCAATTTTTTTAAATTCTGTTTACCCTCTTTCAGATAAATATTTTCTACAATTTTCACGGTACTTTATCACTGCCAGTAGTAAAGCCACGTACAGCTTCTTTTTTCGAATCTGACAAAGCCCAGCTAGTCAAACTGTTGGAGTGAATATGAGTTTTACAATTTTTTTCTCGTGAGAGTGCCGTGGAGACAATTATGAATACGTTTTAAGTGTCTCTCTGGTGTTTAGAATTTCACAAGTGTGTGTGGTAAGAAAGTCGCCGTTGTATTTAAAACTGCATATTACCATTCAGGTGTTGAATTGATTTACGTTTGAAAAAATTCAATACTGTTTTTGTCGCAGCTATTTTAAGGTGACAATTTTTTATTTTTGTTTTCTCGTTGTGCAGGAATTGAAATTGATGAAATTTGTTTGATATTTTTTTTGTATGTTCAGTTTGAAATGTTGATGAGATTTAATTACCAGGGGTTTCTCTGACGAAGCTGACTCCATCGATGAGTTGCAATTCTGCAGATCTGGATGCCCTGCTGATAGTGGCGGAAGCCTTAACAGCAAAACAGCTGACCATGTCCTCGGATCTTAAGCAGTCCAATCCTGTGTCAGGTGTAGGCACCGCCGCAGCAGCGGCCACAAGCAAACTAAGTGCAACGATTTTGAACATTTTGGCTAAGTTTTGTTGTTGTCACTACCGCGACCCGAACTTTTCACTGTTGGTGATGTGTACCCGGAAAATTTTCGGACTAAGTCTGACTTGGTCCTGGCTGGAGAATATATTTATAGTCGTTCGGGGACCAGTGGGCCCCCACCTTGGGCCCGGGTGTGACGACACACATACACGCACAAAACGCGTCGTCTCCCCAAACGAAGACGAAGAGGCAGGCGTCACTCTGTGTGTGGCTCTCCTTGTTTATTTTTTAAACAAACGCCGATTGGGCGGGCTAGCCTAAGACAAGATTAGGATGGACACGGCGTTGGACAGAATTTAGGACGCGCGGGAGAAGTGGTGAATTACATAAGTAGGTCAGGGTGATTCAGGGAACCTGATTAGTTTTCCAAATGCTTGGGACCATCCGAAAAGAATTCCTTCTAATGGGCATCATGTCGAGATGAAGATAATGCATCGTTTCTCCTAATGCTCGATTTTTAATTTAGATTCGACATTCTTTGTTCAATTTTAGTTTCATTCAAATTCAAGTCACACTTTTCAAGTTAAATGTTGTTCATTTTTGATGAACAAATTGTCATTTTGTGACATTAGAAACATTTCATTTTTGCGTACGTTTATTTTCGTTGGAAATATAGTTTGGATGAGAAGAATCAAAGCTGATTTGTGAATGTGAAAATTGTATTGAATTTTAAAATTAAATAAGGCCTTGCAAAGATTAGTTTTTCTTTTCTCAGAAATGAACCTAAGAAAATTGTAACAACCTGTTGAACATTTTGCAAAATATTTTATCGTCAAGTAGAAATAAGACGTTATGTAAAAAGGTGTAAAAACAATTATTATTTGAAATTCAACATTGTTTCGTCATTTTTTGAAACACGTTTTTGTATTGCAAAATTCAATTTTATTAGACAAAAATTGTACAAAAATAATTTTGTGAAATGGGGAAAAGTAATTCCTTGAAAAATACCACCAATCGAGTAACAAAATGTAAAATGTTTAATTTCGTTAGATAAAATTAAATTGATTGATCGTTTTAGTGTCCTAGGATTTAAATTCTTCGGAAAAATTTAGCCGTGGTAGAGATTCGAACAGATAATATATTCATGAGATACTTTCTCCAGAAAAATTGAATAGGCAATGACATATTGGATTTTTTTTTCAAACAAATCGTTGACTCTGTATTATCATTTTCAAATTTTACAATGAAACTTGTCTACTATTTATCGTTTCATCCCGTGAAAAATTACAAAAATATGTCAAGTTAAAAAAAAAAATAATAATAATAATAATAATAATAATGAATGACAGAAAATGATCATGATTTTCATTAATAAAACTCAAGTACCTGAAATTTATTTTAGTTCACAAATTTATCTTTAAGTTTTTATTTTGGAAATAATTCTGCAAAAAATATTTTGCAATATTTTTAATTCGTTTTTATCGCATAATCGAACAACATTTCTTGTTTCGTCATACAAATATTGTTTATTTGAAACTTTTGTCACAGCTTCAATTTAATAAAACATAAAAAAAACTCGAACAATCATTAAAAACTCACGGTAATTAGTGTTCATTTATGCAGTTTGTTTTGAATTTTGTGGGGCATTTTAATGATAATGCTGCGCTGTGGTTTCTTAGCAATAATTTTCATCGGTCTCTGACATTCTGACAGGAATCATCATGAAAAGAGATTGGTGCGATGTGCAAAACTTGAACGTTACGTATAGTCGCAATAATAACTTGGTAACCTTTTTTTTTCTAATATTTTTGCACTTACTTTTATCACATCCAGGAATACATTTTTTGTTCATTCGATTTTGTAAATGAAATTGAAAGTATTATTGTGTCCCTCGCTTTCTAAGACAATTTTTTGTTTCCCAAACGAAGATGAAAGTTGATTCACATATCTTCGAAATTTTAACATTGACGTCAGAAGATCACACACATTTGAACTAGAGAATTTAATTACTTTCTTTTTTTCTCTCCAATTCAAAATTTGAGTTTCGAACGTGGTCTCGACTTTTACGATCGTTTATTTTTTTGTTTCCAAAAGTGCATGGCACTGGATAATGGATGACTCCTCCCTTAATTATGGTCGTCAAACGTCGAAAGGTAAAAAAAACTTTTTCGTCAAGAATGCAGCCTACCAAGGTCACAGGAAAAATTCGTTACACAAACACCAACTGGTCCTGAAAGAAAGAAAAGTCCTATTGTGTTTGTCGCTGTTGTTTTTCTTCTGCTTTTCTTCTGGTATCTCAAAATATCACATTTTTGTTGACGCTCGTTAAGCTGATGCACCGTCAAAGGTTATTCACCTCTTAGCTGGTACAAAAAATTTATTCATCTGTCATTTTTAGACACGCACTTTTTTTTCTCTTCTTTTATCTTTTATTTTTAGAATCATCTCGTTGACATTCGATGCTTTTTCAATTTCAAATTATTCATGTCCAATAAAGTTTCTGCCTCAAGTCATTTAAATTTGGTGATTTCTGATTTTTTATTCGTCAGTTTGTATTGCATTGAAAATTATTTTTAATAATCATAGAATCATATTTGTTTACTAACATTTATAAATTGGAATGTGAAAAAAAATGAATTCGAAAATTGGTTTTCATTAGAGTGATAACAAAAGTTTATGTAAAATTGTAAGAGTGAATAATCGCAAGGAATGCGATACATCAATAAACAATACGTGATATTCGGGTCAAATTCGGGACAAAATATTAGGCGACAAAGAATTATTCGTTACTGCGTGACGCTTCTTCATTGTACTCCGACGATGGATCTCTTTAAATATTTAACACAGAGTTTCATGCGGCTCTTTGACGTGTCATTTCTTTAACGGTACCCGACGTTCGTCATTATTGAACATTTTTCTGGGTTAGGGTATTTCTTAGAAAATGATTATGTATTTATTCGATTTGCATCATTATACTTTTTTAATCAATATTCGCGTGGATCATAAACCGGCAGATTAATTTCCACTCGAGTTATTTTTTTACCGACTAACTCCTGGTGACTCAGAAGATGATTTCATCTTTTTGTACCTTCAAAAGTTCTGTCCTTATAAAATTTTTAACTTGTTAAAATTGAGATACTAAAAATCATACATTTCATACATACATTTCATACATACATTTCATACATTTCATACATTTTTGTATTTTGTATTTTTAAAAATTTGGTTTCTATAAAAATTTTTATCCACTATGAAATTTTGTTACTATAAAATTTTTGATTTTAAATTGAAATGATAAAAATGAATAATTTTATTTAATTTATTAATGAGAAAAATTGATAATGGAATGATAATCAATACTGCTTACGAATTGAATGGATTTTTAGAAAAAGGAAAGTGGCCCGGAAAGAAAACAAAATTTTCATACGTTGTGTGCTGAGCGAGAAATCATAAAAATGCAATGTAAGTGGCGTTGTCAAAATCTGGCGCGTGTTAATCGGAGAAATTTCGTGAGTAACACACGCATCAATACGAGATCTTATAAGCTAGTCGAAAGTGGCCGTAGGTAACTCTTCATTCACCGCATGAAAAAGTCAGTACACAACCAGTAAAAGTAAATACCACGCGAACATCTTGTTCATATATATACAGATGGTCCTATTTTTATTTTTCATTCAAACCCAGCTCATAATTTCTTACCCAAACTTTGTTATCATCCCAACCAAACATTCGCTCTGATTTTCACTTTCGACGAACTCCCAAATCCGTTCCCAAAAAGCAACTTTTTCTTTCACAGTCCAAACTATTTTTTTTTTTTTTCATTTATTTTTTCTGATTCAAATATTTTTTATTGTGATGCTAACATCTATTTTTTTCTCTGTCTTTTCAAGCTCAACTTTCCATTTCAAAAATGACTGTTCACAATTTTCACGTTTTTACTTTCTTCCCATAAATAGTTCTAAATTGTAATAACTTTTCTGGCACTTTTCACAGCAATCCAAAAGTGTATGAAAATGTAAAAGAAAAATAAAAATTGAATCCGACAATCAAGTTGATAGGTTTCGATTAAAATGTGAGATACAATTAAATAAAACGAAGGTTCCTTTCGACCTGTTGATATCGAGGTGTATTTTCCTCGATGCTCCAGTCGAGCATCAACTTTCTCTTATCCCAAATGCAGTTATTACTCAACAGAGTACTACGCCGGCATCAATGAAATTCCTACTAGCAATTCAAGTTCATTAACAAGAGATTGAATGAAAGAAAGAGTTTTAGCAATTCAGAAACAAATATTTTATTTGGTTCATAACTTTTTGGACGACGAACAAATAAATTAGACGCAAATTCAAACATTCAATAAATTAAAATAAATACATCAAGTTAGGTAAATGCACCAGTCACTGAAAGATTGAGACTAAGATGTACCAGTTATCGGAATATCAATTTTATATTTATGAATATGAATATGAAATTATTGGAATATCTCGTTATTTTATTAAAAATCTTTTAATAAATAATGAATCATATTTTTTAATAACTTCACGTTTATAATTTTTTTTAATTAGTTATTTTTATAAAATTCTGATAATAGGTACATTCTGATAACTGGTGCAGTTACCTTATGAATCAACAGATTCATTGTCTCCTAAACTTAACATTATTATAAAAATATTATCTATAATACAATCTTTGAATACTGTAAATTTGTTATAGAAAAAAAAAGTTCTTGATTAGTCGTTGCAAAATGTTGGTCCTCATTGTGGTTTGTCATATCGTGTTTTCCTCGCGTCGATCGGTCGTTCACGGTAGTATGCATAAGGCTCGTCGACAGACTCAGCTTCTTCCCAGTCGTAGAGCATGTCTTTTCGTCGGTACTTGGACAGAGGCACGGTGACAATGTCCACGGTTTTATCTCCGGAATGAGAAATTTTTTTCAGTCCCACTATGGCCGCGAGAATAAGGCTCATTAAACTAAGAAGCACAGCCTTGCCGCTCAAAACTGCTAAAGCTTTTAAAGCAATGGGGAGAAGAATGGATTTGATTAGAACAAAACCGATTAGAAGTGGCAGGATGTATTTGCTCAGTTTGTGCTTCTTCTTTCCTCGACCTGAAAAAAATTCGACAATTATTATTTGTCATCACTTTCAATTCAGTTTCTTTACAAACGATAATTTAATTCATTCAATTTAATCGAATAATTGAATAATCAAATAATAATTTATTGAACATATTAAATGTATAATTATATTAAAAATAAATTATATCATTAATTTAATATATTAAATTGAATATGAATATATTGAATAAAAAAAGTTAATTGATTGAAACTAAAGAACAGTCAAATATTGAATTGAATTGAATAGATAAAAAGAATCTTGACAAAAAAATAAATTTTCATTTTTCACATAATGGAAACAAATGAAATTTTGTAATAAAATTACTCGTTATTGTAAAATTATAAATAATTGATGGTACTATAAAACGCTCATTACCTTCTAATTGTGTCCATGCTCGTTCAGACGGAAATATTCGTTTCAATTCTTCGACTATGGTATTTCCAGTAGACTCCAAGTCGACTTTGGATATGCATCCTGGTTTTATCGTAAGAGCATTGTTAGGAGTTGCAGTGTCTTCAGCAGAGACCAGTCCTGACAGCAGAAGTAGAGACCCGATGTATAAGACGTTCATCATCTTTTATATCCCTATAAAAAGTTATGCTTGAAAAATGGTGTTTATGTTTACGATATCAATTTTATTGACACTGATTTAAATTTAAATTAGGATTCAAATGAAATTTAAATTCGTACTAGAGATTTGTCTTTTTTGTATTGAAAAAGTTACGATTGTTTTAAAACCGGCAAGTTTTTCGTGCTCAACAAATTGAGACAGTAAAATTTTTTTTTCGAACCATCTTAAATTATACCGTTTCGTAATTTTACACCAGAAACTTTTTGTACAATGTCGCGTAAACGTACCGATGAATTTTAAGCACGGTCCGAAGACTTACACCTGGACATTATAACGGAAAATTTTGGAAGTACAGCTGAGGTTTAAATTTGTACACTCATCCATGGTACGTTATGAAAAAAACAAAACAAAATATTTGACACAAAAAAAAAAAACACTCATTTAGTCCTTCGAAAATTCTTCAAAATGTCTCTCAGAAATTTCGTGCTTGAAATACAAAAAAATTGTATCTTTGTTGATAACCAAAAATTAATATGATTAAATGCGGAATTTGAATGTCCCAAATTTTGTCAATCGTCACTTTCTTAAAACGTATCAAAAATATGTTAATAAATAGAAATAAATTGAAAAATTTAACATCAACTAAAGCACTTTTGGTGTCAATTCAAATGTATTTTAATCTACATATAATTTATAGGTGTACCTTTTTGAATAATCGATTCATTTGGATGCAGTAGATTCAGTCACATAAGCACTCCAGCGAAGTTATCAAAATTCAAAAATCTGGAAAAATTATTATTACTTATTATTCCAAAAAAACGGTTCTAAATATTTTTTCACGTGATTACTCGTTATGAATAAAACCTTACATGAATATGCACTTAGCACTAAAACGACAAGAGAATTTTGATTGTCACACTTTTATATGATGTTAATCACTGAAACACTATTTATACAATTTTCTGTAATTATGAATAGTTTTTTTACATTGAATTAGAAAACTTATTATTTATTGTTTATAAATATTTAAATTGTTTTGTAAATAAAAAATACAGTACATTTTTGTCACAGTTAATAAGTGTATGAACTGCTGATATGAATAATATTATTTGTTAAAAATTATGAAATTAAGAATTTTTAAAGAAGTTTTTTTGTGTGACATAATCAATTTCAGAAAGATATTTATGCGCCATCTCAGGGGGTACAGGGAAACCTGCTATCTGATGATTTCACGAAAAAAAAAAATCTACACATACAGTGTAAATAGTATTCCAAGTAATATAACAACACTGCGAACCTCAAATTTTTTTCAAATCACAAAATTTGAAGAAAACATTTCAAAAATATGATAGAAAAAAATTTTAAAGTGACTTCGAATAATTTTTTAGAATTTTGATTTTGATAAAACATGATTAAATAATGATGCAACTTAATCATTCGGTTTTGATAAAACGTGATCACAAACAGAAAACGACATTCCAAAAAAATATAACACAATCAACCCCAAAAGTCAAAACACGAAATTCAGTTTTAATTCATTCAAAATTTAGCAAATAGAGTATAGTGGGGTAAAAACGAACAACGTGGGGCAAAAATGAACAGACTTTAAAGACATGTAAAATTAGTTCCTTAAACTCATAACTTCACCAAATATATGTCATAAATATTTGACATGTTTATCTGAATTGTAATACAACAGAATTTTTACAGACAAATTGATTAAATAAATTAAAATATCGTTTTACCCCACTGTTCATTTTGGTTCACTATACATTTAAAAATGTATAACAATATTTAAAAGAAATGTCAACGTTTTAGTGTTATGAAAAAATTCCACCCCGTGAATGAAGGCACCCGATCGATCAGTCGGGTTCAAGAAAATGCGCACCGTCTTATTCTTCGTATCGCGAGGAAGAACTCGAAGGGATGCGCGATGAGCGCAAAGTCACCTCTCAACTAACCGCGTGTTAATCGCAAAATCAGCTGACCAGTGTCTCGGCCAAGAAAACGACGCATAAACTGGCTCGGTTGTTCTTTCGAATTAGTTTATATAGCGCAATCGTGAAAAAGGAGAAAAGTAGCCCTGCTCCTCATCCAGTAAGGCACACTGGCGCGTGACGAAGTATCCTTCTGGCGAGCGGCTTCTTCCGGAATAGTTCGGGTTGATCCACCACCAGCTAAGCCGCGATTAACAGATGTCATGGGAAAGTTTTGAAAACAGCTTTGAGTATTGACTGTCGCAATTATCGCGTACCATTTTGCGCTCAAAACACACTCATTATCAGAAGTAAACTTTCGTCGTAAACCCCCGGCAATAACAGTCGCGCGTAAAATTTTTACGCCATTTTTTTCTTCCATACCAACCTTTTTTTTTCCTTCAAAAAAAGCATCATTTCAAGTCGAAGAAAAATCTAGGGTGAGGATGGATGTTAATGATACATATGAACCAGCTGTCAGCGGCTTCTTCGTTTTCACCAACTCTCGCGTCCGAAAAAAAACTCCCTCAGAACAATTTGTTGGCAACCTACAAAAGTGGGAACGACATTTGTTTGCATCACGTGCGCTTGTTTTCACGCTATTGGTCATGATAGTGGTCGAAAAGTTGGTATCAGCTAGATGACTGTTTCCGTCCCACTTCTTGCACATGTTTTCCGATCCGGGCTCAAATCGAATCAGAAGCCCAAAATGACCGTGACGCTCGTCGTTTCGTGGCGTTCAACTTTTCACAGTTACTTAATCGTAGACCAAGGAACAAAAAAACAATTGATCTGTTCCACTGCCGCGAGTTCATGTTGCAACGCGACAACGGTATAATATTTACGGTCGTACACTTGAAAATCCGCATGTTGAACAATCCGCGGGAAATTTCTTATGCAATAAAAGATGAGGATCGACCTCTCGCGGGATCGCTCGTCGCTATTTATTCTCACGTTGATTCATTTTTATCCCAACGTTTTAGAATGACTTGGCAATTATGAACAAAATAAACAGACATTAAAATAAACGCGAGCTGTTCTCAGCTGTTTTATTGTTGCCGGTCTAATGAAATCAAAACGCGATTTGCAAAGCGGTAATCCAATTTTCCCCATCACTCGTTATTTTTCAACTTGTCATTTTTGCACCGTCATCTCTCATTCTTGCTTTTTACACGCCAATTTTATACGTTGCAATGCGAAGTGTTTATCTAAAGAGAAGAAGATGTTTTTTTTTTCTACTCTCGTCATTTTAGTGATTTCAATGAAAATTGAACGTAAATTTCACATGGCCCATTTTGCGCTGGCTTCCTTGTAGCACGTGCGCGACGACCAAACTCGTCAGGTTGAAAATAATTTATGTGTGCGAGCACCATTTCATTATCTGGGTTGCTGACTTTACACGTCAAAGGCTCGTCTAATGGCAGTCAATTATTGTATGTTGTTTCTTGCTTGATCGGTCTTCACTGCGCATGCAGATGAAACTAGTGGTTTTCGACCACTTTCTTATATAAAATTAAAATTTTATTATCTCTTATTTTCAATTTGATTTGGGGTTTTAAAAAACATTCTTCATGCAAAATAATTCTAAAAGTAGTTTCCAAACATTCTTTCTTTCAGTTCTTTTCGACAAATGTTATTATTTTTAAATTAAAAATTTCGTAGGTTGCAAAATTTGTCATCACAAAAAATTGTTAGAGATATTTACTTTTGCAAAATTCTGTCACCAGAACAAAAATTTGGACTTTTTCGAATTGTTCAATTTTTTCTATTTTAAATTAAAAAAATAGTTTTATGGTGTTGATTTTTTTATTATAAGAAAAGATATTGGGAGGAAAATTTTTTTTGCGAATTTATTTTGTCTGAAAACCCGATTTCTCAAACGCAAAATTGTACACCGGGTAGATAGATAAGGATAATATTTCATATTCTCAATTCACGTAACGGATCGCGGTTGTAATCCACTTGTAAATTGCCAATCCCCGTGTCGGACTTTCGCAGTAACAACTATAAAATGATACAAAAAGACAAAACAGTTTATCCCAACTTACTTTTGTTTACTGTCATAAATGAAACATGAACTTTCGTTAACACTCTTATTATAGTCGTTCGACTGCAAATTTCATGAAAAAAGATAAACTTTCTATGCCGCAAAATCGCGACCAGTAAGCGCATCAGGATGCATAAGAATCAGGATCTGATTTGCAATAAAATTTGTCCGACACTTGTAACAATGTAGATTCACTTGGTGTTTACATCGATCAAACATTTGCTCATACAACATGCAATTATCACGTTTCTAACGACGTATTCTAACATGCGTTTGAGTGTGCATAATCCAATCGTGTTTACACAACTCTAATATATGCAATACAACGTTGAGTACACGTCAATCAATAAACAAAGCCGAAAGGTGAATAAGTTTGACCGTTTTTGAAATTGTCTACAGAATACAAACTTGAATATATTTCGGGGTTCAAAATTGTACCCGGAAATTAAAATTACTAAATATATTATATAATTTTTATATCAATAATATTATGTTCATAATAGTTATATTAATTAATTATTTATTTTTAATTAAATTTTTATTAAATTAAATTACAAAAATTAATGTAATTTATATATGCATATATAAATTACATTAATTTCAAACGTATTGTTGGTCTTCTTTTAACCCTTCTTTTTATCTCTAAAAAAAAATTTCAACCCTTGATTTTTACAATTTCGTGCAAATTTTCCTGAAGCTAATTTTTTTCGCTGACCCGTGAAAAACGATCCGTATTATCTCGTTATGGTGCTTGTATTTCCCGCAAAACGCATAAATCTGACAATAAAATTTGCTACATTTTTTCGGTCTCGACAAACGATGGGTGATTTTTTTTGTTTGTTTCAAAGATTTATTTATACCGCACTTAAAGATTTTGCTTTGATGTTGCATAGAATTAGCAGTAAAATATTTACAATCGTCATCGGAGAAATAACGGTTTCGACATGATAGAAAACGATCTACTGTCACTACTGTGCCTTTTAAAGTGTACGCGTCTTCAACATCGTAAGAAAATAAATTTAATAGTCAAGTACATATAGAGCGAGAGACGCGGTAAAAGACGATCGTATAATCCCGAAGAGCATGTTCCGGTTGCTGAAAAAACTTTTTTTTTTCACATCAGCAAAAAACTTTTTTTTTCAGGTTGCAAAAAACAATGATGAAGTAAAACGCATGTAAAAAGCGACTAAAAGAAATAGCGCGTGACTAAATGTTTGATTTGTTTTTATTATCAACAAATGAGAAAAACGTGATAAACAAATGGAGACGATGTTCGACAAAAAATTGGTCAAGGCAAATAAATACGTGCATAATTGAATGACGATTTTGCGAAGTGCAATTTTGAATGGTTCGTTTAGCTCTCGATAGCTACCCATTCACTACCGACAATTTACGAAGAGAAATTCATTAATTCCATTCATTAGCTTTCATAATTTCATCACAATAAATGTTTCACTTAATCTAAATTAGACATCTGTCCGCGGATATAAACGACTCTTATTAGATTATTGGATACGAGATAATATTATCATATTAGATACATGTCAAACTCATAAGTATATTGCAATTAAAATTTTCAGTCAAACTACAGTTATCGCAAAAATTAGAGGACACCTCGAAACTTTTTATAATTGTTTTTTTTTTTCAAAATCATAACTTCGATAAAACTTCGACAAATTCGATGAAAAATTATAGTGAAAGTAAAACATGTAAATTTCAAATCTAAAATCTAGTATTTAATAAATTTTAATTGAGTTTAAAATAAAAATTCAACACTTTTTAACTTGATTTAAAATTATAATATGAGGAAAAAGTCCAAAAATATTAAATTTTTTTTTTAAATATCATCAAATTTAAAAAATGTCCTCTGAAATGTGCAACTTGAAAAAACATGACTCCACAGTCGCAGAGACATTTTTTTTCACCTGTACGAGTTCTCCCCAACCACCGCAAATGTACCAACTTTAATTGCTCTGAAAGATACATAAAATCATCAACAAAGAAAAACCGAACACATTCCCATTGATTGTGCCAGAAGAAGGTTAACTCGTCCGATCTGAGAAATCGCTATTTCTATCAGCACAAAACGACACAATAAATAATTATATAGTCTCATTATAGCTCTGTCAATTACTTTTCATTGTTCGCGTAATTCAGCTTCCCGCTTAATTACAACCAGCCATAAATCATCCCGTATCGTTCTGATTTGTTCTTTCTTTTTTTTTCTTTACCGTAAAACCCAACGAGGCAGAGGCTACTTCTTTTCGCTGTCTATTTTAGAGGATCCCGCAGGCGCAATCCCATGGTAAATAATACATGAAACCGAATTACTAATTGCTACCCGACGGTCGGAGTCGTGTTCCCTTCGCAGAATCGCCGGACAATTACTCGAAAGCGGTTCTCGGCAGGTCCAAGATCTCATGCTAATCGTCCATCTGGCAGGCAAGATTCCTTGGGCAATTTAAAAAATTTAACGTTACGCAGTTAGAGCCTTCATCGATCCATTAATGTGCGTTGACATAAAACGTTCGCGAACGATATCATTGTGCATGTCCCGCTAATGCATCGCCGGCATATGTCATCCGCGATCACAATTGCGCCGTATAATCATCCTAGTTACGGTACGCACGATAATCTTCGGGCTCATTTTTTACGGACTGCTGATTTCCCTACCAACTGATGCGTGCCCGTAAACTTAGAGAACCCCCCTCGGGGTTCGTCTAGAGAATTGAGACCAGATCAGTTAGTTGTTGCTTGTTCGCTGCGCCGCTCGTCGGCACGTCACTCTTTCCACGGGACACCTCTGTCATTTTTGCACCGCCCAAGGACGAGGCCCAAGGTCACCGAGGATTCGGAGGGGGCCCGTCATGACCGTCCGGGACACCAATTTGAACGTAATGTGAACTTCTCCAACGCGGTCCGCGATGCTTCCAAAAGTGAATCTAGTCTTGATCGTGGTAATGGCGGCGGTTTGCGGGGCACGCTCGCTCAAGGACCTGCAGATCTGCCGGAGGTCCTACGACGCTCCAAGTGAACAGACTTTCTATAACCAAAATCAGACCCTGCCAAGCCAACCGGATTCACAAAATGTCCAGGAGAGGCAAGTCATCGAGGAACTTGAAAAACTTCAACTTCTTAATGGAGGAGAAAAATTGGAGGGTATGATGGAAAAATAAATAAATAAATAAATGAATAAACATTGTGGTAGTCTTTGGGAGAGAAAATTTTCGATGTTGGCTGTTGTGTGACTTATTTTTGCAGGACGAGGGAAAAATAAGATGGACCGAATGCTGATGTCGCTGATCATCGCATACAAGATGAAGTTCATGGCTCTGATCCCGACGTTGATCGGCGCGATTGTACTGTTGTTTGCGTCGAATGCCTTGGTTGGCTTCTTCTTTGCGTTGTTCGCCGCAGTTGTGAGCATGAAAGGTCGTTGAACCAATTGGACAGGTGTACAGGAGGGAAATGAATCTGAGATGCAGTATTTTGTTATTTTTAAAAATGACTCTTTATTTGTCACAATCAAACGACGTTCGGCGCGATTTTTTTTATACATGCTTATAACAAATAAATTAGTTTGAATAAATAAAATTCAATAAATTAAACTTGTCAGTTGTTCATTTACTAGGATGGCACTGAAAGGCCATGTGGAGTTGTGTGGTACTACGGTGTGGTAATATAAATAATTTGTTTAATTGTAGATTAAGGCAGAGATTCCAAATCCTATGATACGAAGCTCGCAATTTTCACATAAAGCTTGTGACGCGTTTTCTCACCGGCCTCGAAAGTGTAGTCATTAAAACGGTAATGAAATGATAGTATCTAACACTACCTCAGGAGCTTCGTGTCACGTTTAGAATATATTATTACGCAAAAAAAAAAAAAATTACATTCGTATCAGTCATCTTGTCACGTATAATTCATAATTTTTCTTTTTCTGCACATTAAAGAAACGTCATACGTCAAGTCCTTTACGTGGTTATGAAAACGTGCGGAACACATTTACAGCGGTGTTACATTCTTTTATTATTTCGGTCGTGCAAGTCGCTAATGATTTGTCCTAATTTTTTATATAATAACGTTAACGGTCGGATACAAATTCAGAGAAATTACAAGTCGGCAATCGTAGCTCTAACAAGTACAAAATTATTTCAAAACTACAGAGTACTTCTTTTTTCTCTCTCTCATTTGCAAATGATACTGTTATAAAAAAAAAAAGAAAAAAAAAGGAAAGAGACAAATTTCACATGTCAATTATATTGACACCAGTGATTTTTTTTCGCGTGCAAACGAAACCAAGACCAAACGTTTGTGAATTTCACATACCGTCAATTATAACCGTATCATTTGTCTTTCAATGAAAGCTCGTCCTTTTCGCGGCCGCCAGACGGTCGACGACAGGACGGTCTTGTTAATCTATTCGTTTTTAAATACAATTGTTAGTTTGACTATAAAGAAGACCAAAAGTCGAAGATCGTTTAAGAGCGAAGAGGTCGGGTGTCACTGTCACAACGGTCCTCGGATCTTCGGTCGGATCTTACACTCCCTGCACTGCCGGACGCGATCCACTGTAGGCCAAATTGTGTGCGTATTCACTGTCCTGGTACCCGTTGACGCCCTTCAAGCTGCGGTCCCATCCGCCGCCGCCGCCACCGCCGCCCTGCTGCCACCCGTGGCTGCTGCCGCCTCCCTGATTTTTCTGCGCCAAGAGTTTCTTCAGTCCGATGATCATCGAAAGTACCAACGCAATTTTGCTTATAATCAGCGCCTTGCCCGCCAGAAGGAACAGGACACCCATCGCCAGCGGGACCATGGCGGCCATCTTCATCGCCATGCCGGTCATCATCATGCCCATCATCTTCTTCATCTTGCCACGACCCTCCTCGATACTTCGCTTGAGTTCATCCGGGCTGGTTTTCGGCATGCGGATCTGCAGGTTAAATCCGTTCATCAGACCGGAAATCCTCTCGAACAGGACGTCGTTGAGGACCTCCTCCTTCGCGCCAGCGTTGCGCGAAGTTTCCACGTCGACGCTGGTCCTCACGAGGTCCTCGAGCTTGGCGCTGGGGTCGCGCACCAGCTCGAGGTTTTCGGCGATCGGCAGGCTGCCCACGCGGCCGAGCCGCTCGAAGAAGGCGATGGCCTTCTTCTTGAGACACGGGGACAGACCGACGTTCCGCTGCTGGCACTCCTCGTAGACGCGGTAGAGCGACCGGTAGCCCCGGTCGAAGACGGTGCCCTCCTCCTCGGCGTTGACCGCGAGCCCCAACAGCAGCAGGGCACAGAGACACTTTAACGTATCCATGACTATGTTTTGGCTTCGCGCACCACTAAACAATGATTATCCTGAGCTGCGCGAGACTGGCGCCAGGACGATGGATCCAAGCGGATATATAGCAGGCTGAGGTAAAGGGGATGCGCGAGCTCCCACGTACACAAGCGTATGGTTCTCCGTGAATAGACCCCGCTGTCGCGGTGTATCTAGTCGGCCCCACACTCGCGACTCGCGCGTGTGTTTGTGTGCACACAGCTGTTGAATCGCGAAGGCGCGCTAGGCCCCCTGACCTCCCTGACACAGAGACCCACTCAAACGTCGCGCTCGCGCGAGAGAATCCTTAATTTTTGCACGGCCCCGTAAACAATCATCGGACCTAGCCCGTTCCCCGGTCTTAACGACTCGCGGGCATATGAGGATGATCGTAAACGATATATTATGCATGCGCTCGGACGGCTCAAGCGATGCCATTGGCTGCGCGATCGGACGGCCTCCTGATCCTCCGTGACCTCTGAGCCGCCACTCCGAGAGCCTAAGAACTAGTCCACCTCCAGCAGCATCCGCGGGATCCTCTTCGCGTGATCCCCTTTTCTCCAGCAGACTCCGATCCTTTTTTTTTTCTTCCTCTTCTGACGATACTCAGCCGGCTCATTCTGCATAGCTTATCTATGATCGTAGGAGTGAAAATGCATTTCGATGAAAGTCGCGGTCTAATTTCGGGGTCACAAAAGTGCACAGTGAAAATTGTTCGAAGATGGAACGTTTCATGTCCCTGCACTTTAGACTCCTTGTTAATATTGAAGATCCCCCGATTTGATCCTTGTCGCGAGTTTGAAATTTCGTTTCACTTCTGGTCGATTTTCTTTTCTTTGCTGTTTGCTTTTCTGTCTTTTTTTTTCTTTTCATCTGGTTAATTAGTTTTTTTATAGATTGAAATTAATTGGACAATTTTTGTGTTCGTTTCCGTGTATGAAAATACGACTTGGACCATGAGAAACTAATCATAAAAGAAAGAAGAAGTTGTTTTTTTTTCAAATTCGCTAATTAACTCGACACACTTTTTGGTGATTAAAAAAATCGCGAAAACAACAATTTGTCCCAACTGCAAAATCGTAAATGGAATAAAGCGCTAATTATAACCGCGGGTTCGAAAAATCCGCAATCCTTACAATCGAACGCTGTAAAAAGAAGTAGTTCGTCTTTAATTATCCGCGCATATGAATTTTTTTACGACCCTAATGACTTAATTTTAGTGATACTAAATTACCAAGAAATCATACAAACGGACATAAATTCCTAACACCTTTAATGCACGGCCTAACCTCGTGACGAAGAAATCCTTTTTTTCTAATCAGATAATTGCAATGCTTCGTTTCAAAATTAATAAACTCGTCTCACGCACATTCCAATCGAACAAACGGTCCTCGATTTTTACTCGCCATAACAACTAATAAACCTGCAAGGACACGATAACTTTTTGTAACTGGCCATAAAATGTTCAAATTAGCCAAATCATATACTCAGGTAAAATTAAACATATGTGATCATATATATATATTTATAAATGTATTTATGTAACGGTATATATAAAACATATTGTGATGAATCAACATGTGTTTACATATATGTCAACCATACATGATGTATAAATAATTTTTTTCATAGATGCCGTATGAGGATCGCTTACGTGGACTTGACTTGCTGTCCCTTACTGAACGTAGAAAATCTGGAGACCTGGTGGATACGTTCAAAGTAAGTAGTATTCTTTATAGTTTCTGATTTTCAATTTCAATTTTAATTTATATTTTATTTTGATATACTACTAATGTACTTATTATTTTTTGTATAAATTTTTGTATTTCTTTATATTCTCTTTTTTTTATTTTGCTTCTTTTATTGTACTACTCTACTAAGATCAAGAAATAAGGTGCTCACGTATTAAAGATTACAAAATTAAATAAAAAAAAAAAAAAAAAATAGATAAAATTCCTGGTCCACGTTTATTTAAGCGTTGAAAGTATCATCATCCCGCCCATCAATCAGCGTCATCACGCGACACCGAATCACCCGGAAGGGCATGCAAAAATAATGACAGTCGACCTGCGAGTAGAAAGCAAAAAGTTAGAACTCGCATATTACTCATCCGGACATTAATGTGAATTTTTTTTTGTATATTTTCGTTTCTGTTTTATTTTCGCTCTATTATTACGAGTCATTTCATGTCGGTTCTCGCGTCTGTAAGAACGCGAGGATAATGCGTGTGCGGGATGAGATGTAGTACAGCGCATTAATAGTGTAAAGTCGGCATAAAGCATTGTGGGATAATCGAGAAGTAGGTAAGCCATGGGCCCATACGTTGTCGCGTTAGAGATGCGCTAACCTCGATTGAAACCGACGATGGTAACGTGCCCGGCATACCATCGGCCAGCTTGTACACACCATAGTTCACACAGCGCCATGCCAACCAACACGTGCGCTCGAACACGTGCTCGAGCTTGTAACCAGCAAGCGGATATAGGAAAGTCGCGTACAAGTGCGAGCCCAACGATCTGACACATTTACGCAGACAATTGCAATCGTCCGTGCAAAATTGCCATCTCATGAGTAGATCCAGTTTTCATATGCTAATGACCAGACGAGAGATCACGCTGAGATCTTTTACCGGGGTGATTAAGCCGGCCTGGAGCGTGACAATCATCACTCGGTGATGATCCAACTGATGGGAAAGTCATCGTTGATTAATTGGTGGTGTTTGTACCGATATGATTGTGATTGATAAGATTTTTGAAACTTATTCTGAGAGTTGCAGGAGGAAAATGTAGTATGAAAAAGTGAAATTTAAAAAATGGAATTGATAGTTTTGAGCCAACAGAACAATTGTGGTTGTAGTAAGTTAATTGATGGTTGGGTTTAACAGTTGATGTGGGAGTAATTGGGGTAATTGTGACACGTGGGGTGAGGTGTGACAGTAATGACGTCAAGTTCACACATCAATTAAAAACAATTATTTTTTTAGTATTGTGATGATTTCAATCTTTTTAATCGTCGTTTTAATTTTAACTTCGCGAAACAATTTTAATTTAAATTGGAATGGAATGTTAATTTTATGTCTACTATTTTCACTCATTATGAGTTTTAATTTTTTATTAATCAAATTTTGAAAAAAAATTATATAAATCATATTTGGCTATTACGTAATAATTAAAATGTTTATTATGGTTTAGAAATGAATATTAATATATTATAATTCGCTGTTTTGAAAATTCTAATGTTAAAAAAAAATATTTTTTCAATATTTCTGAACTATTTTTAATCGTTTAAACAAATATTAATCGCAACTCACAACAAAAATAAGTTCAATTATGAAAAAATCCTGTTCATCAAATGTTTAATCTAAAAATATAAAAAAACCGTTTCAAAATATTAAAATGTTGAAATATTTATTGATAAAGAATTTGTAGAATTATAATTTTTTTAGGCTTTGTAATTTATTATAATAAAAAATTGTTAATTATTTCATTTTAACGATACAAATTGTATAAAAATTTTATTTGTTTGATTTTATTCGGTAAAAATAATGAAAAATTATTGAAAATATAAAAAAATGCTTGAACATTCATTATGTGTCTAAAAATTATTGAGAAAATTAATACTTTCAATTTCTACAGTACAATTCAACAATTTGAAATGAAATTTATATTATTTTCAATTCGTATGTGTTTCTTCCAATAACAAATTGCAAACAATCTATCCGTTACTTTATTTTTCTGAATTTTCAAAGTATTCCCACATTTATACAATACGATTGACTATTAAAAACATTTTTTCAATTAGTTACTTCATTAAAAAAGAAAAAAAAAATCCAACGTAAAAATAGAAACACAAAAAAAAACTAAATAAAAATTCAATCAGCCTGGTGATCAGATCACCTCATTTGCTAGGCATATTAGAGCCCTAATCAGGTACGGTCTTCCGCGCAACTTAAACTTCAATTCGATCTTGATTCGGGATGCGATGTCCCGTTTGCCTACATCTCGCATCCTTTTTTTCACCAAAACAAATTGAGAACGCTTTTCGTTTCGCCTGATCATGTCTCTTCTTCATTTTTTCCCCCGCGCGATCGTTCGCGGTTGCTTGTACTCGCTGTCCCCGCCGAGATCTTATCTTTGCTTGTACTTTTTGACGTATTGATATTAACTGTACTCCGCGAGGGCAATCATGAATAAATCACAAGAATCGAATCCACGATGATGGAGAAATGCTCACCAACACAGCCAATTAGGTCACAAAAATTGGTAATCGAAAAAAATGTTTTCCAACGAAAAAAAAAAAAAACAAAACGAAAAAATAATAACATGGCGAAAATGATGGACCGTAAACACATGATTAGGCCCCAATGGAGAAACACTTTTGTTGTCGATTTATTAACCCTGTGCAGATTCTGATTACCTCATGTGAATCCGCTCGTTTCTCATTATACAACAATCTGAGTGTTCATCACATCCGCAGAGGCGTGATCAAATTACCTTTCGGGGCCTTATCCCACGCATAATGAGCCTCGGTTAACACTTTTCAACTGTTGCAATAAACATAGCCGAATCGCATGTGCGGAGATGCGACTTTTGATTGTCTGCAATTTTTTTTTTACAACGAGAAAATGATCAAGTTAAAACGGGGAGTCGGAGAACAAAGATGCGAACAGTTGGAGAAAAGCAGACACGCGGGGAGCAGAGATCAATTCTATTCTTTCGCTTCCGATTCGCGGAGGACGAGCTGTTGGCGTGGGAGAGACGCATTGCTGCCAAGGCTGTCGTGTCTTTTGCTGCGTACGACACTGACTTTGACCTTTCGAACCAACAGAGAAAGAAGATGAGGAGCGAGGCTGTGCGATCGGCCCAGTGGCACACAAAGCAAAAGGATTCCTGCCAACCGAAAGAAACATGCGCTTTTTTTAGTCCTCGTTATCCACTTTCCGCAGCTATAGAAATAATCGTGGGAGTCGGATGCGCGTGTCCGAAGATTCCTCAAATTCAATCGCGGGGAAAAAGTTTCTGTGTCCTTGTACTTATCGCCGATAAATCAGCACGGGTTTCTCTGCCGCGCGGGACGAGCATTCATAGCGACGGAGAATCGAAACGATGCCAGCCGATAGGACGCGAATAAAAAGCCATGTTATACAGAAAATCATTAGTACGCGTTTTCGCGCACGCCAACACTGGAATGCTGTCCGGTTATGGCCTGCTGAGACTGCTGTGTGGTTTTCGTTATTAATGACGATGGTTAATACGGTTGCAAAAGCTTTTTTTTAATTTACTCGGACAGAGGAAAGTAAAAGTTTTGGTAGCAGCTGTTTGTTTACAGTGTTTTTGTTGAGAGTTTTATTTTTTTGATTTTTTTATAGGAAGTCGTTTTTGTAAGAATTGATATGTAAATGTCTGTGCATATGGTTGGTAAGGTTTTATTTGTGAGAAGAAAATGTAATTCGTGGTAGGAATAGAAAAGTTCTAGCCCCTGTCAAACGGTTGTCTAGGCTCATCAAAATGTGAATGGTGTAGGATGAGAAAATAAACTTATGGAAAATAGCATTTTCTGAAAAAAAAATGAAAGAAACTTTTTAAACGTCGAAATGAAATAAATCATTTTTTATTGCTCATAAATGTTCATGGGATTTTGAAAGGTTTTAGTTATTTAAAAACTGGACATGTTTTTTAGACAACATAATGTTTATCTGAAAACTAGAGGCTGCTGAGTGGCATTTAAATATTTACAAATTTGTATATAATTTCAGACAAATTAAATTGAAGATCAAATTATTTTGACATTCATTAACTTTTTAGTACCAAATTTTTAATTTTATGATTAATTAACAATTCTATGAAATTGAAGTAAAGATGACTAATTTGAAAATTTATTATTATGTATTCATTATATCTAACTATTTTAAAAATTGTAACTTTCATATAACATTCAGATGTTCTACTTACAAGAAGGAAATGCAGGAAAATACAGTTCTAGCCCCTGTCAAACGGTTATCTATTCTCATCAAAATGTGAATGGAAGTATGAGAAAATCAGCTATTGTAAAACAATATTTTCTTTTTTTCTTCTTTCTAAACAAGAAAAACAAACAATACTCATAATCTCATAATAATTGAATACACATTACATAAATAAAATTTGAATGTTCTATTCAGATTTCTATTATTCTCTTTCAAAAACAAACAAACAAACAAACCAAAACAAAAAAGTAAACAAAAATCTTTAGACATTTTTGCACTAGTATAAATATTATAGCAAATTTAATCGTACTTAAATCATCTATTTAAATTTATGACTCTTATCCTTACTTTTAGCGATGGCACCATAATGTCACATTTAAATGGCACAATCATTGTCTATAATCGTGACGAAGACATTTGCTCCGATAGTTCATCAAGCCGCTCACCGCGATCTTTGCTGCAACATGGGACCGAATCGCTCGTGCTCACCAATGCCACTGCAATTAATTTCTTTTTCATGGCCCAACAAAATTTTGAACAACTTCGCTACCACGTTATTGTCGGTTGGTCAGACTTCATAACAGCTTATCTTCACTTCGTAAAGTGTTATAATGATAATCATTAAGACCTAGTTATGAGAATAGTGTAAAGAGTACTTAGCCATAATAGCAGACTATTCAAACCTTATTTCTGCAACTTATCATTTTCCGATACGACTAAATTAAACAAAGATTCAAATTTTTATCACAGAAGAAATAATTACTTATTTCTCTGATTATGTGCTTTTTAGAAAAAAAAAAAAAACATTATTTTAATTTTTAATTTTTTTTTTTTTCATTTTTATCAAAGGATGAAGATTTTCAAATTTATAGGATAAAATTGTTACGAAAAAATATAGTTACGCAACTGATGTATTAACAAGTTCTGATATCAGAGTTGTGTGTAATACTTTCACCTTATCGGTGGATCTACTTTCGTTCGCAAAAAGCAACATTCCATAGGATCAACTAATTTGCTTAAACGCATGCAAATGCAAAGTACCGGCGAAGAATTTGCTGTTAAACAAGCTGGCAATTCTTATAGTTTGATGTACTATAGTCGAATAAAATCTGTCATAGAACGAGAGAAAAGGTACACTGGGCAACTGGGATACGTGTCTAAGAAGTCTATCAAAAGAGAGATCTTAATTGCTTAATACCGCTATATCGCTGGATAATTCATGATATTTTCCTATAAGCTGATATTTGTAAAAATAATCAAATGATTTGTTCCGTTTCGTCTGACGAGTTATTAGCACTTTGTACGAACAATAAATTAGACATTAACAATCAAACGATCCCACACGATTAATTTTTTTTTTCAAATTCCAAGCTTGGATAAAAATACGTATTTCCGCGATAGAAAAAAAATTTGTTCCAAGAATTTGATGTCTGGTAGAATATAATATTCGGTTTGATTCGTGATCTCAATTTCTACATTTTTTTTTAACTGTTGCACAATTTTTCAATGTTCGTGGTAAAAAAGGTGCGAGCAACAATTTAACGCTGTTAGGCACATGATATATTTGCTAATAACTATTAATTTAAAATGTAAATTGTGATCCTAAGTAGAAAATTATGAAAAAATTATGTCATTATTTTGTTTCCTTTTGCAAAAAGAGCCACAGAGCCAAGATTACAATCTTAGATGTAATTGTTAAGTTCTGATTCAAGATTTTACAATTAACACACAAATATAATAACAGTCACTCACTTAAATTTCGAAATTTCAAAAATAAAATCAAACATAAATATATTGATTGAGTGAAAAATTGTTTCTTCTTAAAAAAATATCAAATCATCCTTTTGATGTATTTAGATATAATTTTTTCTAATTTTCACTTATCACCCATTTTTTAAAACGAACACAAATATGACAGTTGTGTTATGAATGTGAAATATATGTCAACATACACATATCATTTATACAGATTTACAACAATCAAAATAAAGCCTAGTTCGCACACACAATAATAATTTTTTCCTAGTCGTTAAATAATTACAAATATTCACTCTAAAACAATTTAAAGTAGACATTAAAATCAATCAAAATGTAAATGAAAATAAAATTTATCGTTATTGCAAAAAATTAATCATAAATAGTAATGGAGACAAATAGTTTGTAATCAAACATAAAATGAAGAATTTCGTTTCCTGTTTCGTTTCTGTAATGGATGATTTACCACACCTCGTAATAATTTCAGTATTACAGCTATTCTTCATCCGGACATGATGTATATTTTGAACCCTTTGTGTATCGCGTGGCATCTGACACAGAATTTCCTTGGCTTGTCTGCACGCATCCTTATATTGCCGCTGATCTCCTTAAACGCAAGTCCCGTTAGTGATTCATAGTCTATTGGAATTTCTGTTTAGCTTCACCTGTTGCTGATAGTGAGTTTGGTCAATGTTTGCCGTCCTCCTGTCTTTTACAATCCGTTTATGCAAAAGTCAAATCTGCTCCGATTTGCATGTTTTGCTATGTTCGCTCTTTGAAATTCACCGCCTAAAATAAATGAATGATATTTGTGTATCAAAAGTTCAAATAATTGCAAAAAAAAATTTTTTTCGCCATTGTTATGTCTTTGCCTTTCTTGTAGAAAGGCTCATATATGTCCATATATTGATCATGAGTTTTTGAATGATATATTGAATAAAAGTTGATAGAAAACAGAACTACGTCTGAGATACGTTTGCACTTAGTTTTTGGTAATGTTACGAGAGTTGAATCGACTCGAAATTTTGTACACTTGTAGGTCATGATCAGATCTGCTCTGAGAAAAATTGGCAAGGCTGCGAAATCGAATCAATTGTGTGTACGAATTTTCAATGCACAACGGACGGACTGCGCCTGAGATATTATTTTTATTATAGGTAGGTTTACTAAGACAGTTTACAGAATTTTCACTAGAGAATACAAAAAAATTCTTACATAAAAGAATGT
>JAAMPD010001252.1:0-27157 GCA_025266255.1 Trissolcus basalis | reverse complement strand
AGTATTAGGAAAGACACAATTTTAATGAAACTAATCATTCATATAAATTATGTTATGCGAATATTACAGCGTGCTGTAACACGAGCCAATATGGAGCAACTAAGGGTTTTTTTGTATCATTTTCATAACTGTTGCGATTATGTAAAAAAGCGCTTGTTAATACTATGATGGTTGAAGTCAAATAATTGATTTTAACATTTTATAATTGGTGCCTCAATTATGGAAATAAATTCATAACTGTTTTGTTTAATTCAATTGTTTTTTATCTTTGATAAAGACTGCAAAAGTGTCAATTTAAAATACAATTTTAGATTATAAATTAATAATTTTTTTAAATCAATAAAAATGCATGATTGTTTCACGGAATTCAAAATATAAAAAACATTGTATTATTAAATGATACTTTCACAGTCGTTGTCTGAAAAAACAAATTAATCAAACAAAACAGTTATGAATTGATTTTGGTAATTTAGCACCAATTATGAAATGTTGAAATCAATTATTTGACTTCAACCAGGAAATATGATATTTTGTCGAAAAAGTCAGCAACTCCGGTTACTTGTAAAAAGCTTTCATTTGTTTTTTTCCGGGTATTAATGTGGAACTGCAAGGTGTGATTTTTGTTGACTCCAAAATTGTAACGGCTTAATCCTCCTCATATTAAGGACTTAATTTTTGACGCCACGTGTGTCTACTTATAATCAACACTCGGAACTGTCACACGTAGGTGTGCACTTCTATTTAACAAAGCCGGACAAATATATTTTTCTTAATCCGATTGTAATTTCTCGTCGCGATAAGAGTGCAGAAAAATACACTAAACCTTCCGCCGTAAACCTCTCTGGATTCAGGATTAGGTGGAAAAAAAATCGGGACGAAGCTGCTTTAAAATGTACGTTGTCATGAATACAAATTTTTCGGAAACAGAATCAGTTGGTTTTAATTATTTTCCCTCGAGTTTGTTGTCCGTGGAAGATAAAAAGTAGGTCTTCAAGATTACGCAAAAACACAAAAAGGTAGCCATGCAAGGCAAATGGTCCCCGCAAAATGCACTGCTCGGACAGAAGAAATATCTAAACGCGGTAAACACGCGGAACAAAATGATAAAAAATTTAACCAAACGCATTAGTATTCTTAACTATTTTGCCGAGCATGGTTTCGTACTTTTTCCCCCTTGCGAGAAACCTTTTCCGCAAATAAAATATGGAATATATTTTCTTGTTTATTAAACGCAGTTTTCAAGACCGCGCGATTTTCGTGTGAAGTGTGCTATCTCGTAATTCAAGATTCTGCGGTTGATTGTACGCCTGCTTAACAAGAAAGTCGTTGGTGGCGTGTCGAGAAAAGCTTTTCGTTTTTCATCTCTTTTTTTATATCTTGTACGATATTGCCCTTTCCAAAAAAAAAGAAAGGAAAAAAATTTGTTACGCTAAGTGCTGGAACTCGTTACAGCCGGAATTTCAACAGGTTAGAATAAAATTTTTATCTCCGTGTTTTTGATAGATAAGATTTACGGCCATTGTCTGTCGTGAATGATGTGTCAGATTTTATCGATTTATTTGTTCGCGATGAAAAGTTACTTTTTATTCGCACGGTTCGAAAGGGTCTAGTTTTATAGAAAACGCGATCACTGGGATCTTCGTCACTTTTCTTCGACCCTCGGGAAGTGTAAATTTCAAAAAGTTCGCCAACACCGCTGCAGTATCTTTCGCGCCCCTCTTTCTCTTTCCATCAACGTGGCGCAGAACCATATTCTAGCTGTCTTTCATTTATTTTTACTTCATATTCTCACGGGTACAAACGTTGAAATGCCAGTCGACTGTTGATAACTCACATCTGCGAATAGTTTAATTTAATGAACTTTTAATTGGGGGTCTTCATGAAAGATGAGAAATGTTGCAATAGTTTCAATCTAATGGACTTAATAATGAAACATTTGCAACATCCTGTTGGATCAAGTTGTTAATAAATTATACACTACAACAATATGCAAAATAATCTCGGATTAAAACATTTTCAAAGTTAAAAGGTGGAAAAATGTAAATGTAAATAAATGCAGAGTGCAAAGTTATATCAAAAGTCAGATTATTATATATCTTAGTATTTAACGTAAACACGATAAAACCTTTTTGTTGATGATGTGCCTCATTCATGCATGTTCGACGGGCATTTATGAACGGTATTATGTAATTGTTTTGAAAATTTAATGGAAATATGTTTGAAATGAAAAATCAGCCCTTATAGAGTTTGTAATTAACATTGCAGGATACTAATAGAATGATGATTATCTGTGTGTTTCAAAGTTTGAAATTATAAATTAATGAAATTTAGAATTGAATTTGAAGAGTTGCCGGATAGATATTTGAATTAAAAATGCAAGCTGTGGTGGTGGTTGCACATTACGAATTCATAAATTCAATAAAAATTGTTATCTAGGACTTTCGACGTAGTAATTCCTAATTCAAGGAATCGAACATTTTGTGTGTTCCAATGCGTTGCCACAATTTTCTCATAATTTCGTCGAAGCGTCAGTATCTGCTACGACGAAATGGATGAAGGATATTGCTCCTAGCTCGGGGAGCAACATAAATAGTCACGGCGAAACAGAAACTAAAAGGACCGACGATACACTCCTATATTGCGCACCTTCGCCTTGGAGTATCAATATTTTATTCAATGCCTTTTACATTATTTTATACTTTTTGTTATTTACGGTGATACTCGAAGAAAGTAAATTTCCTCTTTTAATAACTCACTATGTACGATGTGTTTGTACATATTTATATCTGTGCAATTCGCTATTTATAAGACAAAATCCTAATCTTTGGATGAAACATTTATTTTCAGATTCGCAGCCATTTACACAATCTCAGTGAATAAATTATTATAACCCGTATGCAAGAATCAAAATGGGCTAAAATGTAATTAATTATATCGATAAGTAAACGCAAATTTAATGGAGCTGATGAATTTTCCAATGATCGGCAGAAATCAGCTAAAATATACAATATTATACCGCTAGTTCCGAAGAATAAGAAGAAATCTTGTTTGAAAACAGCTTGTTATAAATTATTTTATTTCAATTTATAAATGAAATTGAATTTCTTATAAAATATAATATTTATTCGAGTGTCACAACCACCTTAAATGCTCCAATTTTATATTCAATTGGATTAGAATTTATTTTATCATATTTTATGATAAAATTTTTTTTCCTCTCTAGGTAAGACCAGTCGACGCAAAAGTGGTAGAGTTAAGACGTTGTAAATAGCATTTAAATCTAGCCAGCCGCTATCTCGAAAAAAAGTTGGTCAATCCACCTTTTTTACAAGCCATTCAACGTTTATCAATGTTTGCTCGAGGTAATTTCACCGTCGATTGTTTATTTTTCAATGTCAAAATACTTATAAAACACAATTTGCCCGTTTTCATTTCAAATCTCTGAAAAACGAAGTTTATATTTGTACAGTGTTTCAATACTTGCAACGATCTTGGTTATAAACAATTTTTTAATAAAAAAAAATGCATTTCGTTTCAACAATTTTTATTTCCAATCTCAAACGATGTAGATATTTATATAGTTTTTCAATATCCATTTCGGTCTTTATTAAAAACATGTTTTTTTTTAAATATCACAGTATTTTTTAAACGACGACGAAAAATGGAAATGGAAATTTTTTTTTCATCTCTTATACAAAATTCCATTTTGAACAAAAAATATTTATTTTCGAACCGAAAATTAATCTAGACTTAAATTTAGTGCGAGAATCATCCAGCCTAAGCGTATGGCGAAGTTTAAAAATGTATTATGGAAGAAAAAAGTTGCTGAGCAAGAGTAACGTTCCGAAGGCTGGCGCGAAACATTTTCGTATAAAATGTATTAAGAGGCAGTGAACCAATATCGAAAACCTCAACGCTCTAAATATTCATCGATCGTTAATCTCGTAAGAAACATTTCTGCAGGGTGTGCTCATGCTCGGAATTCATGCTATTGCATTCTCGCGTTGATCCGTCGATAACTGCAGCGAAGGTGAAAATTATACGCGAACAAAACGCCACGAAGTTTCTGTGCACATCGATTGCACAGGCAGTCAATATGAAATTTTGCACTGTTCGCTAGAACTTCCTCCGAAACCGACGAGGTTGCCATTCTCGTAGCACAATTTCCAAGTCTTATGCTTCCTGTTTCTAGGACAATTTAGTTGTAGTTTATTGTCTGCGAACACCTTCGATACACCGCGCACAGTTCATCGGCTTTGAATGCGGCTGAACGAAACTTGCCGTCTGTGTCTTTGCGTGTTTATCGATAACGCGATTAGACGCAGTTTGCATAACAATCCCGGAGCCCTCTGATTCATTAAGCTGAATTAAAAGATGAATTTTATGGGGCTGCGACGTCGTATAAAACCGAAGTGTGTCGGTGTACTTAAATAATTTTACAGGCAACATTGACACGAAATGAAATTGCAAAAAAAAAAAAAAACGCAGAAATAACAAAAAACCTCTAAACTGACAAAACAGTAATGAGAATCCGCGACGCACGAACCGTAAAACAACGATGCTATTGCGTCTGGAGATCAAATCTTTCCTCAGACACCGCAACTCTCATTGTCAGAGTTTGACTGTCGTTCGTTTTCATGCACTCTGGTGTGAATACGATTTCTGACCATTAACATGTTTTTGAAGAATTGTTTATAATGGTAGAAAAAAAGTTTTGCAACCGTTGAAGAGTTGGTATCAGCGTCGATTTCGTTAAATTGTTTATGTTGAAATTGTTCATTCACATGTGCGAGAAATTTTGTAACCTGTTTGATTTAATTGAAAGTGAACCGCCGAGGAGAGACCGCGAAACGTGTGCTAGAAATCAATCGGAACATCATCTATTCACAAAAAGGCGCGATTAGTTTCATCTAAAAATGGTTATTATAAAATTATAAGTAACCTTGAAAGTTGAATTTATCATTTATCTACTTCGTGCGTTATGCAATTTAATTGCAAGTGATTGTCTCACACGAAACATTGAAAAACTTCTAATAACTGATGATTGTAATTAGGCATTTAAAATAATTTCATATCGCGCTGTAATTATTTACGAACAATCACGAGGATGGTTATAAAAATAGGATACTATAAATATCAACCAACATTTTTTAACTTTGTTATGTACAGGTTTCGTTTTTAATTTTTATTTATTTATTTTTTTAAGTCGATCTTCACATTCCAAAATATATACAAAATATATTAAATCAAAGAAAATGACTATTATCTATTATCTTTGACTATTAATTGCAAAATGAATATTATATCGATCCTTTTTTGTTCTCGCTTTTATCGTACTAAAATTTGCGGAGAAAAATAGCAGACAGTTTTTATGGGAGAGTTTATATTGAACACGCACAGTTCATGGACGGGTTCACGGCTGGATTCACAAGGGATGTATGCTCAAGCGTACAAGTGAGTGGGAGTACAGAGAAAAAGGGGAAGGTGTTCGGGACAAGGTCAACGAAACCTATAAAACAACCTGCACTTGGTGAAACTTTTCCAAACCGTAGTGTGGGACGTTTGCCTTTTGCACCGGATGACTTTATCGCGAGTACAGGCGTTACACATGTGCGCGATTTTGAGATACACGATCCTCTTGTGTCATACATAAAAGTTCTAATAAGACACTCGTTTCCAGTCTCCTATTGCAACGTGACGGATTGCAAAATGACGGTGAGTCTTTTTTTGCGGGGCACTACCTCTTTTTGGTTCGCTTTTACGGTCTATCGGAACAAAAGTACAACAGTGTGTATCGTACGATTTCCCGAATACATCATAGTTTTTTTTTCTTTTTTTCATTTTTTTTTACTGTCTATGGTTTCGTCCGATCGGTTTCGGTTACTGGAAAATGGCAATGTTATTTAGTTTGAACGAAGATAATGCCTCGGAAGCAAAAAGTTAGCTGGTCGATTCAATCAGGAGGTTTTTATCGTCGCAGCAGGTCGTCTTTTCTCAGTTTCTTATCAGTAATAACGGAGAACTATAAAGTCTTACGATGCCCATTGAATTGCGATCATTAATAACGACTTATTTAACAAATTAAAAATCCGGCACACTTTTTGCAATCCGAGAATACGACTGCCGGTATCATATGACTTCTTTTTCATGAAGCAAAATTTCATCCAGTGTTTCCAGCGCTAATAAACATTGAAAGCCATCGCGCGCCGGGTAGTTTGAAAAGCAATTTCTTACATTGCAAAAAGCGATGGATCTTGGCTCGCCCTTCGTTCGGGCTGGAATATAAAGATGCAAAAACAGCGGGGATCAACTGGAAAGAAAGACGAGGAGAGATCCGGGAGACGTGATGTTTTTCAATTACGCCGGTGCAAAATTGCCGAGAACTTGACAAGGCTCGAAAACTTGGATGCCCGTATCGTGTTGCAAAAATCTGTGTTTGTTCTGCCAACTTCCATTGTCCCGAACCCTGTTGACTTGGTTTTACCAAATAAATTCCGCCGTCAATTTCATAATGCAGAACTTTCGGCATCGCTTTTCATCTCACTAATGAATGATATCCTCCGGTCTCAAAATATGGACCGCCGGTGTAATAACTTTACACTTCGGGCTTCTGTCATTTTGCGCATAATTGGAAGAAGCACTTTTTCATTTGTACTCGGTTCCCGATTTCCCTGTCCTTTTGTCGACGTCGCAATGAAGAAGTCCTTCTCAGACTCCGTGATTTGATTTCAAGCTACTTTGCTCGCGACGCAATCTAAGTGCATTATTCGATTACCGCTTAAGATGCTAAAAAAAATCATCTTGAGATGATTATGTTTGGACAAGATGAAGGGGGGGGCACGTTTTTGGCGACCGACCTTGGGTCCTTGGAATCAACAGTTGCACAGCGGAATAACGATCCGTAACGTTATCCCGGTTGAACCAGATCCAACGACACGAAAATTAAATTCGAATCGATTTAGGATGAAGACAAAAGGCGGGTTTTGATAACTCGGCAATCGTTTGTTTCGAAAGGAGCTATCAAATTGTCATTAGCGTTCGTCATGAAAGCTACCAACAATGGGATACAAAGCTCATTTAGCATTATGAACTTGTGATTTCATTTTTTATCACAATTTGTTCGCGTCAAATAAAATGGTCTATTCAGAAATGGCCTTCCTTTGCTCTGGTAATTATTTTTGCGTTTATTCGACTGAATACTACAATGAGCAAACGAATTGCGCACGAAAAAAAAGAGGATTAATTAAAATTCGCTTTTCCATTGTGTCTAACGGGGGCGCTAACGTTGATTACGGAATAATTAGGTTTTGAAATGGACTTCTAAAATTATTGTTAACAATCTAGTTCACTGTCAAACTGTACGCGTTTTCAGCTAGAACGGTCAAGCTGTTGTTCTTTTTTTTTGTTTTTTCTTTTCACTCTGAATCAATGCAAAACTTTATTTGATATCAAACATAGTAACTCTGTGCACGAATTATGAGTTTGTTGACCATTGAATTGCTTTACGGTTTGCAACGAAAATTGTTTTTTTTTTTTTTGGTTTTTTTTTTCATTTGAACGTCACAATCAAATAATCCACTTTCAGCACGGCAAAATAAAAACGATGAAGAATGTCGGCAATATAAATGGATAAAAGATTAAATACTCATTCCGTTTTGTTTATCTTGAAACTGTTATTTGAATTTGTTGTGAAAAAGTGTAAAATAACAAAATGTTAGCGAAATGTGTCAAGTGGGTGTGAAGTGTCTGAAAGAGCCCGATCAAAGTATGCGCGATCAAAAGTTTTTTTTCCGGATAACACTTTTACTGGTTCTGTTCCATTGGGGCGAGCGCGTTTGTTCGTATTCATGAAACGCATACCGATTTAGGCTCGTATGTGAAATTATTCGTGAGAACAACAAAAATCAGCGATCCGTTCGCTCATTAAGTTTGTCAGCGCATAATACTATCGCAACTTCCGACGAGACTTCCGGTTAGCTTTTTCACGTTCATAGTTTGACATTCATACATGAAAATTTCATCCAGCCGTTGCCTGGATATGAAAGCAAAAGTTTTGTTTTCACCAACACTCAACTTTTCATGACAACTATAGTTATTAACTAAACAAAATGAAATTTCATCTTTATTCTTTTTTTTTTTTTTGTAAAATTAAATGAATAATTCATCGACGAAAGTTTGAATTTTTAAATCAAACTTTGCAAATTCCAATTAGGTTCATCATTCATTCATAAATTTCGAATACCATCAGATCAGCTGGTGGTGTAAGGTGATGTGTATGCACGCGTGACGTGGCATCCGCTCTTATTATATCACGATAATGTAGTCCGCAGATGTAACAAGAAATATTTTATGGGGGAGTAACGAAAAATTAAATTTAAAAATTTTCGCACTACCAAGATCAAATTTGCGTTAATAATCAAAGCCGTATATTTTCACACTAGAAGTACAACGTAATGGGGGGAACATCGAGTTTTGATTCATTTGCATGCATTTTTATGTACCATTCGCATGATTCTCCACTTCGAATATGATAATGAATGAAGCAATAAATTATCTTTCAAATTCGCTAAAAGCATCGCAGAAGAAGATTTCGTGACAACAATCTATTTATTACCGACACTTGTATGGATTTTTTTTTTTCACTGTCACAGCTGAATTCACAGATGTAAAAAAAATCAATCGCTTTAAGAGAGAAAAATGAAGCTCCGGTAGTGATTTATTAAAATGCAGTGTTTCAACCTAAACAATGAAATATTAAAATGCCATAAAATGTATCGTATAAAAAAGTGGAAACAATTTTGCATCTGTGACATTTATTAATGACAATTGTGAGGCATTGTGCAATTGCAGTTTTGAAATGGGTAAACAGTAACAAAAAAGGACTGAGGCGAAATGTCTCGAGGGGGAATGAAATTAGCAAAATAAGTCAGGCATTATCCCGGGGAATAATGAACTATCGCTTCGAGTTACATGAATTTATATCTTCAAATAAAAATGTACAATTTCATTGCATAATCATGCCAAGATAAGTCCGCGTCTCTCACTTTCAAAGTAGGATTCGCTAACTTGTTTATTTGTATTCAACTTAAATGAAGGATCTACTTAAATAAATGACTTCGACAATTTCGAAAACTGCCCGACGTTATCATTGCATTGCAAAAGTGCAATTTCACTTGAACCCATAATATCTTTCAACGAGAGACTCCATAATAAAAATACGTCTAATTTATTTCGACAACAAAAAAGCTCTTAAGTTAAAAGCCTTGAATGGGCACCATCAATCTCTAAAACATTGAAACTCATCTGTAAATAAATCCCGCATCGAAACAGCGGATAGAACGCAAACAGAATCCAAAAAGTCAAAAACATTCATTCAAACAGCTATAAAATAATACAATTGACGTCAAACGGAGAGATAAAAAAAAAAGACAACAGCGCCGAAAAAAAAAGTGCGCATTAACGGGGCGAGGCGAGCGTCCTGCTGTCAAACGACAATTCAACTCGGAGTACGTCAAGGGAAGAAAAGAAAAGAGGAAATAGCGCTGAATAACAATTTAGATGAAAATAAAGTAATGCAGGCAAAGTCGCAAGCTTATCTCGCAGACGAGTGATATATACGTGCGAGTGAATAAATGGTCTCTTAATCCAGTCCCTTCAGGTTCACGGATCGCCAGCCAGAATAGACGTACGTAATGACATCGCGGGTTTATCTCTTGGCCTCTTAATTGTTTGTTTTCTAACGGAGCCGGAAGCGCGGGGTGCTTTCGCAAAGGAATCTCTCTCTGGGTGGAAAGTTCTTTAAACGACGAGGGCGAGAAAAGGGATACGGAAATGGGCGAAGAGCGGCGGTTGAAGCTTTGATGGCAGCGATAGCGGTTGGGGGGGAGAAAAAGAAGCGCGGAAGATGCCAAAAGCGTAAAACGAAAGCCGTTTCGGTGCATCGTTACGAAAGCCGAAGGCGTCGCGGGTGCGAGGGGGTGCTCGAAAACCACGTTGTCTCACTGCTGCCGATAGTGTCTGGATAGTTTTACGGCCCGGATTGCAGTGACCTTCGTCTGCCCGGCAAGATTGCCCTTCTTGGTTTTTCGTCTTCAATAAAGGTGGAGGCATGCGGTGGAAAATCGATTATCGACTGTGTAAAGTAGCTGCGAATCGATACAGCTCGCTGCTAATAATAAAGGCCCGAAATTTGGTCTCGAGCTCGTTGTCTTTGAGACAAGAGCGGAGGGTGGGGTCTTGTTAAGCTTTTTTTTTTCTTGCCTGCGCGGTTGGAAAACCTTTTTCTGGTTAACCGAGCTAGTTAACGAAGAAATTTCACGAACAATGTTTGTGGAAAAATATATAACAGGATAAGTTCCGAAAGAATGAAGAAGTCAATTGGAAGGAGAAACAGCATCACGGACACACAATGCTGGAAAATTTATTTAAGAAATTAAATATCTTCAAAAGATGATATTAGATGAAAATTAAATCTCGATAGGCCTATCTGTAGCTTCAAATACGATTGTCATAACTATTGGAAAACCGATCAAAATAATTTTTGTTTTTATGAATGTAATAAGTCGATTATGTTTCAAATTAATAAAAAATTAATTTACACAAAACTTTAGATGTAATCTCAATGATTTTGGGAAATTCTTAACGTCAAAATTTTCTCAAAACTTCAAATCATGACTTACTTTGTTCTTTTTTTATGAGATTATGAGACTAATTACGTAATAAAAATTTAGGGTGTTATGAAAAATTAGTTTCCTTTACAAGAACGAGTCGAGGTCAAACTGCATTGCAACAATTTTTTTCATAAAACAAAATATGTCAGAATGCTTTTAAAATTTCTACAAACGTCGTGCTGTATTTAGTTTTGTGAGAGCAATTGTTGTATTACTTTCTGACATTAACTAATATTTGTAAACAAACCAACATGTCATACACGTAAAGAAAAGTTTCTATAAAAATTTTATAAAAATTAATCATTTTCATTGAACTGTTCAGTAATTTTTATAAAAACTTTTCTCTCCGTGTACTACTTCAAGATTTGAAGTCAACCACCGTTGAAAATAAAAAAATTTATTTGCACTTTGATAAACTTGATTCAATTGTTACTATACTGTGATGTTACAACGCGTTCAGTAATGTAGCATGGAATATAATCTATAATAATATACAATGAAATTGACGTGTAACCATGAGGTGAACTAATTATGGGATTACAGAATTTTAGTAACTCCAATTAACATGTATAAGCAAAATGTGGTATTACGGGTCCATAATGCAGTTTGTTCAGTTGATGTAAGTTAAAGTAATTTAAATAAACGTGCATTTAAATGCACAAATAAACCTGACGTGCATTTAATGTGCGCGTCAAAATGAATTTTTCACGTCTTACAAATTCTCTGTCATTTCAAGGACCTCTTTTATTCTCCGTATGACAACACGGTACTGATCAAATCTGACTTTTTTTTAATGCAAGAACCCGAGTGGAATAACGAGCAGAATAATAATTCCAGATATGCAGCTACAGAGTACGATTTCGAAAAAAGGCGAAGAAACATCAGAACATTCAGACCGGCGGGGTAAGCGCGACAATTTTCTGTTGGCTTATGCAAATGATAAATCTGGGCTCGCCTCTCTCCGTGCTACATACATTCTTATCACGGCGGAATTTTTCATTAATGAAACGAAAATCTGCATACGACATTATTTGACTCAATTAAATTTCGAAACGCTGAAGATAATTTCTGAGTAAAAAATAAAACAACTATTCTTTTTATCAGTTCCCAGAGTTCTACTACTTTTTTTCAATTAGGGTACAAAAAAGTGAACAGCAGTCGGAGTGGTTGTGACACACGCATTTCGAAATGAAATACAAAGATTTTATTTTACATTTCGCATTTTTATCAAACAATTTTTTTTCAATAAAAGATGAGTGAAAAACTTTGGGTATCAAAGAATGTCTGAAATATTACATATACTTAAAAACCAATACGATATAATTTTTAAGCAGACTCCTGTCGCTGCTCAACATCGGACATTGCATTTTACCTTTTTTGTGTCGCATTACTCTCATCTCACTAATATCATTTCTCTATAATTAAATTAAGAGATACAATTCAGTTTCCCCGATATGATTACTTTTTTCATTCAATTTTTTTTCCATTCATAACGAAATTTTAATTAAACCAGCGTGTGAAATTACAATAAAGACATAGAGAGAAAATACGATGGCGCGGTGAATTAGAATTCATTGTGCATTCTTATTACACGTGAAGTTAACTCAAACAGTGAAATAGAGAGAAAAAAAAGTGGCGTCCGGATGCAAGATTCTGATTTGTTCGAAATATTCAGTGGTTGGAAGTGCATTACTCAGGTGCATGCGTGCCAGACGGCCCTCGCAATCGAGACATGTAACGGAAGTTGGTGTAACAAAGAGCCACAAAGAATCTAGATTCACATCATCAATCGATTAGAGAAAGATACAAATCGTTGAGATTCGATCTTGGCAATTGCACATGGTAATAATATTCACACGGCATCTTTCTTTCGTGAAATTGGTGTTTCTAAATAAAACAGTACCTATAAACGTTGCGAAATTTCAACAAGACAAAGGGCAAGCAATGGAACGTCATTCATGATACGTTCGCTATCGACAAACGAATAAATCGCAGAGAATTGATGTTTTTACAATTTTTTCCCCCTTTTTTCTTCGTTCGAAATATTGAATTTATTTATGATTAAGTGGATATTGATTTGTAGAGTGCAAATTTATTGTTCTAGCCTGTTACAAAGAAAAAGGCGATAGAGAGAAAATACGATGGAACTGTAAGTGAAAAAATGAATCAACACTGAAGTCAAAGTTACGACTGAACGTTCAAACGCGCACTTTTTAATCAATCAAATGTTTGTTGTATCATTTTTGACGTTATGTGTTTTGATGAATTATTTTTTTACGGACCTTTCAAATACTATCGTTGAGTATTCTTTTTTATTTTTCAGCGACAAAAGCAAAATTTGTCCGCAAAATTTTAATGGAAACATAAAAAATGAATGTTTGAAAATTAATTATTGGGCTATTAAAGTGCGTGGCATGAACGTGTCAAATTACTACTAAAATTGACGTCGACGAATCTTATTGGAGCAATTGAAATTGCCCTCGAAATTGGCCGACAGAAACATTTACATTTTGAGTGCATTTTCGCCTCTTTGCAGATTTTACGTTCAAATATCATGCTGGCGAAGAAACTAACGAACGAGAACACGTTAGGCATGTAACAGTTCCGTCCACTTCGTTGGTTTAATAAACAACGTTATTCAAGATTTAAATGCAAATTCCCCACATATTTTTACAGGGTTAATTGAGTTTCCCATTTAGATTCGATGTCGTGTTCCTATTTGCTTGAAACCGTTAGACTTGAGCAAACTCTCGTCTTGAGTTGGGTTCGCGCCGAAATTCTGAAAATGTCGCGAATTATGCGTTATGCATTATACATTACGCGATTCGTTACGCTGCGCATTCTGTAACGAATATTATGGCCGAGTAACCGCACCAGAGATCGCATCTCTTTTTTTCATCAAGATAAATGTTCTTAAACGTTTTCTCTCATTTTTTTTTTGCAAAAATTCAAACGTCAATCTCTGTAAAATGTCTACAAAAAAAATTTTTTTTTATAATAAAACAAAGCAGAAAATCACGTTACAATAAAAATGGATATTTTCCAAGCAAATGGGTTTTCATGATTTTTATATAAACTTCATTCAGCGATGTTTTCAAAACGCGTGCATTGTTAAAAAAATGAGACTAACAGAGAGGATTGAATTAAGAGAATAAAACAATTGGGTCAAAAAAAAGCTCAGATAAAAAGGACGATAAATTCGACTGGAAACGAACTGAACGTTTGCGCGCACAAACTTATTAGAGCCCGAGCGCTCTGAGGTTTAATGCGTGTAATAAGATAGTAGTTAGAGGCGGAAAAAGAGGGGTGAAAAATAGGGAAGGAAGTAAGGGAGAACGAGCAAAAGGTAAAACTGCGATAGGAAGTTAATAAAGGACTAGCGATCGTTCGGCGGAAATGGATGAGACCGTGCTTCGGATAGAGATACATTCGATTGAAATAAAGTGGCGCGGCAAGGGAACTCGGCGGGTATGAGTCGATAGTGGCCAATTCTTCGCCGCAGAAGGATTTTATACTTTTGTATTTTCTTTTGCGTTTGGATGGTGGTGCGCCGCGCAAAGACGAGTGGCGCCCATTGTTGACGGTGCGGGAGTGCCACCGGTTGAGGTATGAGCAACTCTCCAGGTCGTGTCGAATGCTGTGAAACAGTCGCAATTATTGGTTACATTGGTTATAAACGGGGAAAAAAATCCAGGCAATAGCAGTTTTTCGCGAAACATTGAATTGCAAAGTGCGCGATACGTTTTGTCGTCGAATTTTTTTTTTTTTTTCTAGAACATTTTTCACCGTTCGATTGAAAATTAGCCTAAAACACTGATAAATGTTTCACCTGTGAGGACAAAACCGTTTGCAAGGCAAACATTTTCGCAGCGATGTGTAAATGTTTTGCTGAGGTGCCCGTTTTCTGTTTCATCAATTTTTCATATGATTGAATAATTTTGCGAGCTGCAAAAAAAAATTGCGCACATTTTACACCAATGTTTCGTTTGAAATTTTTCCTTCATAAAAATGCAAATGAAAAGAAAAAAAAACTTTCTAATATGATCAAAGTGGAATTTTTTTCATGTTGATAGCAAAAAACATTTTAAATCTATTGATTGGAACGGTATTGATTAAAATTCATCGATTCGCTGTAGCTGGGATGGGGCTTTGATGAAGTATCGATGGAAATGATGATTTGCATATTGTTGATTATTTGCTAATGAGTTGAAAATAAATTAAATGAAAATCAATTAAATGGTAATTTGTAAATGTTTGAATTTATTCGTTTTTGATAATCAAAGCATATTTGCCCGTAACAGTATTTCGTATGATTAAATTAATTTTTTTGAACAAAGTTAATTTTTTATTTCAAAACGTACGAGAGACAGTTTTATTTAAAAATTTTTTTCTGTTTTATTACCTCGTGAAAAAACACGAATCCACAAAGTAGTTCATACAAAATCGACTTCTTTAATGTTGCGGAAAGAATGGGTTAATTAAGAGATGTACTTTTTTCACAATCGTCTTAATCCGAAGGGTTTTTTTCTCTGCTTGATTACAAATATTGAAACAACGTCTGTTTGTTATAAGTTCTATCGATTTATCGGTAACAAATAAATTTTCCAGAGATGCAAAATATTTTCAGAACTTTTATACTGCAAGAGCAAGATAGAACTCTACGATTAATTTGGAACAAAACTTTGAGGATACAAATGGCCCTAATACATCACGATATATTTCCGAAGCTGCCTATTGCCTCAGCATTTTTCAAGTTGGGATTCCAATCTCTCCTAGAATAAGTAGTCTTTCATAAATTATCATGCTACAAAAAGAAGACGCCACCGTTTGGCATACTTTGGCCCGAAAATATGCAAATAAAATGAGCATAATTCATTTTATAAAGTGTGGTCATCAAGGAGGGCCGCTCATGAGGCGAAACATAATAAAAATTAAATGAAGTACACTACAAATGAAGAATACAAAAAAAAGCAATTAAAAATATTTCGAAAATATTTCATTAAATTTAAACTTGAGACTGAAAACAAATCAATTAAAATAAATAAAATAAAGTCACAACATTACAAAAACAATTAAAAAATGTAAGTTAAAATACTTGAATTAATTAACTTACTCTACAATTCTGATACTTTTATATTCAAAGTAGAACTGACGTAGGAGAAGGAAGATGAGAAGAAGAGAGATGATAATGAAAACTAAGAAAATTACTGTCAACATAATAACGCCGACGCGTAAAATTTTGAGTTTGCTAATTATAATGTCAGCGTCAGCTCGCTTCAAAAACGGTACACGCGGAGATGCAACGAGGAGCATGTTTCACGAGGACTGACCAAGCTTTCGGTGAGCGCATTTTCCACGTAGCCAGAAATTATCTCGACCTTTATCGTTCAACAGCGATTCGATTATACGCTTCTACGGCCGTTCTCACACGGATTCGACGTTCGATGGCCAATCCACTTATCGCGTGTGTATTAACAAGTACGTCCAGTCTACTCTTCGATACGCAAACTGCCCCCATTTTCTAATCCAATTCCCTTGATTCCAGGATCAAAGTTCGATTAGAACCGAAAATCTGCATTTTGCGAAAGTTCGCAATAACGCGGAACCCCGATTCGTTAACGAGAATGACGCGCTTTTTCATCTCCAATATCGTGTAAAAACTGGCGTCGCCGAGGGTATAACGAAGTTATGCTGAAATATATCGAAAATCGCGAACGATAACAAAAGGTTTGAATTATTATTGAACAAACTAACGCAGGTGTATGAAAAGCGAGGATAAAAATTTTCGATTGATTGTTCGCGGTTAATATTCATTTTCTGTTCATTAAAGTTTTATAAAAATGATTGTTACAGAGATGTTTATTCGAAAAGAATCAATTTGCGTGATGCTACAGAAGAGGAAAAAAAAATGATTTTCATGTGAAAACAAACTGAATTCCACATTCAAATGGAATTGGGTTAAATGTGTTACCTTTGTCTAGAACCATTCCAGAGATTACTATTCAGCATACTGTTATTAAATTTGCATAATGATTCAGGTATTAAGTTCATCTTCGAAAATTTATACTAAAATTGTAGAAACAGAGTATTCCAAGAATATTTGTGAAGTCAAACGTTTTAATTTGAATTTCTGATAGTGAGGATTTCCATCTATCAACTCTCGTTGCATCTGAAAAAAATAGAAAAATATCAAAATGAGCAAACAAACTGGATTTTCAAATTTTTGTTGATTTTTTTTGTTGATTTCAACTGTACTTCATTCTAGGCAAATTACGACTAGGGTGTTAAAATAGTAATACAGTTTCTTTGACGTTTAAATCAAATGTGTTTGAATTTCGATATAAAAATAAATTGCGCCGATCAAACGCATACAAAAGATTTGCCAATACGCCGGACTGAATATTGTTAACGCAAATAGAAATGTATTTCGGTGGCTTCAGAGGCAATACGAGCCATGTCAATAATGCACTTACACGCCGGCACAGTTTTTTTTCGATAATAATTCCGCGTGTTGATATTTGTCGAATAATTTTGTCGAAATCTTGTTAATATCGGGACGAGAGTTCAATTACGGAAAAAACCTCGTTACCCACTATTTCGTAATTACGATGGGGCGAGATTAAAAAAAGCATTCTTTCATATTTGACATTTGTTGAAAAAAAAAGAAAAAAAAACAAGAGGTCGTTCAAATTCGCAATATCAATTTCCCCAAAACATTCCTGTGCATTGAATTTGACGAAATTCTGTGACAAAACAGAGCAGACGTCTATGCGAATACAAATTGAATGACTTCGATTTCAATTAACACGTAATGATTGGCACTAATTGAAATTTCCGATTGTTTCATCACTTTTAATAATGAATTTACGATTAAACATTTGCAGACACTTCACAAAGTTGTCATCGCTTTGTTTCTCCTGCTGCACAGAGGATTGGCCACGGATCTCACAACCTCAACCGTTCCATCAGCTTCGACGTCGACCCTTGGAAATATCTACCGTCAGGCTCGATCAGAGCAGCAGTACTATTCCAGCAGGTACAATGGTGATAATGCACCCCTGATGACCGGTTCTATTAGATCAGAACCGATAGAGCATCGTGATGCCGCATACTTTGAATCTCGTTGCATTACTTGCGACCCAAGCAAATCCTCAGCCACCACCGACCGAAGGTGAATTTTGATATCCTCACTTGCATCAATTCAAACTGCTAGTTGCCCTAAAAAAGATAAAGTTCAAATTTTATGTCATTTTAATGGCTTCCAGACGATAAACTGGTATGGTTTTTTTGTAAGCAAATATAATATATGAATTTTGTTTGATTTCATGAACTCACGATAAAACTGATTTCAAATTTACTTTTTTGTCACTCGCGTGAAGTTGAAACAAAGAACTGTCGAACAAAACTCGAACTATAAACGTATAAACTCGCTGAACGAGTTTATAGCCTTTATAGGTTATCTGCATAGTGAAGGCAGCGCCACCTTTTCGGTGCTTGCCAACGGAACTGAAATTAACAGCATGGTTATGTTTGCATTTGACACAAATGACTATTTTTAAATTATTTTTGAACATTGGGACATAATTTATCACATTACAATTGAGTCGATAGATGCAATAATGGCTTTCGGTTCATTTGATTTCCATTGCACTTAAGTCGTTATTGCATCCAGCGACTCAATTAATGTATTTGTGTTAATCCCAAATCTTGAGAAAACGCTACTAGAGGCGCTACTTGTACTAAAATTCAAATCTATGCAAATAACCTATAAGCCAACCCGATAACGATTGCAGCTTTCGAAAAATAACCGCGAGTGACAAAAATTAATAACTTTGGACTAGCTTTATACTTTTATTTTCGCGATTTTCATATTATAAACAAAATTATGAAAATAGAAAAGAAATGTCAGATTCCTGAATGGTACATTCATTCAAAATTAATATTAACCAATTTTAATTTTTTCATTAATTAAAGATTGATTTTCGCCAACCAATTTAGCGAATCTATTTAAAAGTACCTGTTTATCGTATTAACTCTAAATTTCGCGTCGGAATGTCTAAAGGAATTATTTTTGTTGTACAGTGCCTACTCGTCGAGACAACGCCAGAGGCCGAGGTACGAATACTACGATGATGAACTCGAAGATCGACGTTACAGGGACAGATATGACCCATATTATGATCGACAAAGAGATCCCTATTATGATTATGATCGATATGATCCCTACAAGCAAAACGACCTTGCGCGGGCCCCTCCGCCGTATTACGACAGGTATGTTGCAATTTTTTTTACCAACAATCAAAAGAAAAAAGAACAACCTGCAACCAACATTTCCATTTGCCCAACAAAACTCGTACGACTCCATTGAATTTGTAAATCATGAATAAGAATGAATTTAATTACAACGATTTCATCCAAATTTGTCACAATTATAATTTCATTTCGAATTTGTGTTGATAATTGTGACGTCATTTCAAATATACACTCAAAATTGCCAAATTTCATATAGTAATTATGAACTTACAAGTTGTCGCAAAAGTTGATGAAAACAATAGATGACGTAACAATGAAGACGTAGAGTTGGCAAGTTTATAACAATCTCCAAGTATAAATCAAATCTGAATACACGAAAATTCAACTCCGTCGCAGAGGACCCGAGCGAAGGATCAATAGAACGCCAACCGTAAGATCGTAAAAAAAACCCTCGTACCACAACTGCCACAAAAAACAATGTCGAAATAAAAACGTATACGGTAGCATCATTTACATTTTACTGTGGCTCTCATTTTGTTCATTTCGTTTGGGGATATTAATTTGCAGTAAAAGCATTTAGAGCATTTTGCCGGGGAGATGTAAATCACCATTACATCAGAGGCGCTTGATCGACCCTAACGACTCGATAGCAATAACAAAATTATGGCTTGTTTCATTGCAGATACGAGCCTCCGCCGGGACGCGATCGATATTACGATCGAGTTGCGGAACGACCTTATGATCGGAGCTACGATCGAGGATACGAGCGTATGTACGAGCGAGGCAACGGTTACGATAATTTGGATCCGCGTAATCCTTACGATGAGCAATCAGAACGCCCCGGTGGCTACCGACGACCGTACGAAGAGCCGTACAACGTTCGGTACGACCGTTACAACCGCAACAGGTACGACAGATATGATCCCTACGAGCGGTCCGCCTGGAGGAGGCCGCATGATGAACGCAACGACAGATACGGCGGAAGGAGTCCGCCCCCCGATGCACGCAGCTACTACGGTCCGAGCGCGTGGGGTCCGGGCTACGATCGGGGCTACGCCAGCGACTGGAACTATTCCGGCAGACGGGATAACTGGAGGGATATTAACGCGGATCGTGATAGCGGGTAAGGAGCATCCGCCATCTGGATCGAATAACTTGGGCGGTATTAAATTAAACAGACACTTTAGCCGCGGCATTGTTTTCGTAATTTAGCACCATCAATTTATATAGCAAGAGCAAAATCAATTTCACCAGTTGATCGCTTCGATGCCGCGGTAAAAGTACTCGTCCAAACAAAAAATCGATCAAATTAAATCGCGATGCAATTACCAAATTGGTATTCAAAGTTTTCAAACTGTAAATGAAATGTTATTCACAAGTGACAGAAAATGAAAAAAAAAAAGAAAATTAAACGAAATTAAACAAAAATATATGAAGTTAGGTTTAAATTTTTTTATTGCATTTAGTTTCGAAACATTTGTGCTGTGCTCTAAGTTTCGTCAGTTTTGTTGTCTCAGTTTGAACTGGTGAATAAATAATGATCTCGTTTCAACAAGTTTTGCGCGAGGCGAATTGTTGTATGACTTTTACACACATTGTGAACGGGTGGAATTTTTTTTCGTTCAAGTTGATAAAGTTTGTTAGGAAATTATTATGTATTTTTTTTTTTTTTGCGGATTTGGCATAGTGAAGTGAAACAAATCCTTTTGGTTGACTGACGCTTCAACATTCTGATAATTAATTGCTCGCAACGAACTCTGTTTCAGTGTCTATCGACCTAGGGATTATTTTTACGACAGCACTGCCGCACCCGGAGGATCACGTGGAACCAGCTACCACTACGATCGTACCGAATCCTCTACGAAAGATGATTTGACTGACCGAGATAAACCAACAAGCTCGCCGAACCACCAGGATAACAAGGGCTATAAAGATTGATGAAACAACGTTTCCATCTGCGTTCTTTTTCGTTTCTAATTTGTATCAAAAGTAAATCTAACTGGGAATCACATTTTGTTTATACCAGTTGGAGTCTAAACTGTAAAAAACATTTCGAACACAAAACAGTTGTAAAAACATCAGTTTGTTGTAATGAAATTTGTACGACGTTTCTTTAGAATAGTTGTAGCATCATAATGATGATGATAATAGTAAGACAAAAAGCATGTAATGTAAGATAAGATAAACTGAAACAGAATGTACAAAAATATTATCTTCTGGTTTCCAAAAAATGTTTCAACGGTAATGTCGCAATTTCACGTTTGATTTTGATGGTAACTTTTGAGGTATAACTTTTTGATAAAAACAAAATGGTCAAAGGCATTTCGAACTTTAAAATAAAAACGGGATTCAATTTGCATAAATCTTTTCCTCTGATAGCTGAGCTTTGCGGTTTCAGAGCGAACGTATATCTAACGAGAAAAAATTTTTCATACAATCCAGTAGTAAAGTTTTCTCTTGAACAGTTTCGATTATTCGTTCGACGGATAATCTTCTTAGAGATCGTATATCACGCGAATTAAAATTTCAAAGAATTCGTATAGCAACAAATGAAATATTGACGAATAATAAAACATTTGCTTAATATATCAGGCAATGACTTGGCAAAATAATAAAATCGTTGGAATAATTGAGAAGCACAGATTAAATGTGTCGCGAGTAAAATTACAGTTATAATTCGTTAATATTTGACAAATTCAAATGTTGAAAAAGTAAATTTATCCGAGCGTCACATTTAAATTATCTCAATTACCCCAACTGCTCTCAATAAACTTAAGTGTAAAGAATAATTTTAAGTTTAATACTCCACGTAAAAGAAGTTTTTTCTTCAACTCGAAACTTTTGTAATTGTAAGTAAATTTCATTTGAAATGATTTTATAAATTACGATATACTTAAGAACGCGATACTCATTATTAGTTTTAATCTGAGAATTAACAATGAATACTTTTTAATTTGTGGTTCTCAGTTTCTGCAATTTTTCTCATAAAAGCGACTAACGAATAAATCTCCCGGCTTTAAAGGCCTCGAAATTTGAACGGTCTGAGTTGATAATCTCAATTCTTAATCTGTAGCGAAGCTTTTATCGGCCCTACGCTTAACTTCATTTTCCGCGCCAATTTACTGGAGATAAGATCGTATCATCGGTCTATTAATTCGTGTAATGGAAACTGACCTAATTCTTTGAAAAAAGTAAAACGTCTGTATCGGAGAGTCTTGATCCCGCGTCGTATTTTATGGGTTCGAGCTTTCATCTTTTGCTTCGCTCCGAACGAGGTAATAAAGTCAGGGATACGGGTTCATATTTAATTATCGCTTACAATTTCATGTTGGCCAAACAATTTTCGCACGTTTTCATGTTTCTCAGATAGACTTTCACGAAATTGGCATTACCTCGAACAGCAGCGACAGTTGTATGAATGTTGATTGGAAGCCTCTCATCAGCGAGATAAACGTTTGATGAAGAACTGCAGTTGATCATTAAGTATTTCAGCAAACTTAGCGTTTCGTGTTTTCGTATGGAAGTGCGACGGCGCGTAACTTTTGGGGTAATCCGCTGAATTGAACATGCAAATTCGTTACACCTGATCGTGATCTCCGAAAGTAAAAATCAATACGGAGATTAAGTCTCATCAACGTTTTTTTTTTCATCCGTCCATCCACCTTGTTCTGATAAAACGAAACGACATTTTTTTTCCTCTCTTCGTAATCAAAATGTTAATTAAGTTTTTGTTCAACTTTGTATTTAATTTGAAGAAGCGCCCAATTAAGGTCGCTGCAAATGTAGTGACCAAATATTAACCTTCCAGGGCAGGTTGGAAGAGAAAAATGAATCCTACAGTTTTTTTTTTCGAAACGTATAATTTCATTTACAGTTGAAAAGCCAATTACAGCTTGAAATTACATAATAATAGAGCGCAGTTACACGAGCTTCTGTAATCAAAATGACCTCGTTCAGCCTGTCCTGCAAGTTCAAAATTTTATATGTCAATTTTCGTTTCACATGATCTCTGCATTTAGCAAAAGTAGACGTAATTAAGTTAACTTTTTTTAACTTGAATTTTTCACAAAATGTACCAACGACGTAATTCAATTAAATTTACATTTAATAAAAAAGAAACGAGGATTGATTTCGATGAGTGTTTGTTTCAATTTTGGCAGCTATTTTTATCCCCATGTGTTAATCATTCAAAAATAACATTTGGATCAAGGTGAAACTGAAACGCTGAGAATGAGATTAGTTTATTCATTTGAAGCGGTCTTGATGAATTAGTGATAACAGAATTAAGTTCTTTGAGCGAATTCTGACAACTGAGAAATGAATCAGAGGAACTCGAAGAAAGCTCTCTTGATGGGGTAGGCAAGAAATTTTATCTGTACGGATTTTATGCTCCAAGCTTGGCAACCATTGTATATAGATTTACACCTGAGTGCACATTGTTTTTGTCACCGTTTCGACACTTCGCATCCAGTTTCGCAGTAATCTTAACACTTGTAAGAAGTTTCTTGTTATAGATGAATCGCCACCCGGACTTTAATGAAACGACCGCGCCGCGCGTTATTTGGTTTTTGCCCAGCCGAAAGTTTGAAATGAAGTTTTCCAGTGACTTACGTTCCGTTATGCAATTTACCGCCGCCAAAGAGAATGGAACAAAATGTATTGTTGCTCGGTGGATTAGTTCCTCTCCTCTTTTTTTTGTCTTCGGCTCGGATGTATAAAAAGCAGTTTCGCTAATTCAATAATGCATAAAGAGTCGGGAAGAGCGATATTAAATTTCTCGCTCGTATATAACGATGGGGGCTATAGAGTGTTGCACGTGTGGAATTATGAACCTTAACGTAGAAAAGAATCGTGGAGTACTTGCAACGCAGCGTCCCAGCGGTACGATAATGCCAATCATGTCGCTATAAATTCCCGAACACATAACTTTCGCGGCATTATCAATTCTCGCAAATCCTCCCAAGTATCGCACGAGGCAGCGTCTAAATGAGAGCGCAATCATCGGTGAACGATGAGTAAAAAAGAATTATGTGCTTCTATTTTCAAGCTCAATGACATAATTGCATTTATGGAGAGGGAAAAAAAATTGACAAAAATAGCACAGTTTCCTTTTCTTTTTTTTTTCTTTTCGGCCATAGCGTGAAAATTAATTCGCGCGGTGAGCCGAGCTTAATTCGCTCTCGGGATGAAATCTTGATTAGGTGTAAGTTTATTTCGACGAAAATTTTCGACGCGAAATAAAACCCCCGGTGTATATAATATATGAACATAATAATGCAGCCTGCGGTGAAAAGTGAATTCTTCAACTCGGATAGCTTTTTCTTCAGGCTCATGAATTCACTTAGCGGACGGCAAAAAAGAAACATTAATGAGTCTGCGAAAAAAAATTGTTCGGATGTGACAGAAAAGGAGGTCGGAAACTGAGAATGAGTAGCAGTGTAGTAGGGTGTGTGCTACTAAAAAAAAGAAAAAGAAAAACGGTCACCGTTCTTCTGTTATTGAAAAAAACGAAATTGTTAACGAAATTCTGAGGGGAAACTCCTGTGTGCAACTGACGATCGATCTCGATGTGTAACTTTGAGTTTATCCACAATGCTATCTAGTTTGAAGTTGCGACAAGAAGAGTAGTCGAACGCCTGCACGATGACAACGCCACAAGCGAGGCTGCTTTTCGGCCGGCGTTTTTAGTGCACGAGCGACGGTGTATTCCCCAGACGATATTTCGCCGTCGTCTATTGTAATGTGCAAACTTTTCGAGCGGCAAAAAGTTATTGCTCGACGCTCGAAATGCTCGCATAAAATCTATATGAAAAAATGTTTCCTGTAAGTGGTTACAAGGTGAAAACTATGTACGATAAAGTGTTGAATTAATGATGATCAATATATATATATATATTTTTTTTTTTTTCGAAAAGCCTGTACAGGTAAAAGTAAATAACTGTGTCAGTTGCAGTAACTGCAACATTCACGTTAATATACGATATAAAATGATAGAAACAGATAAAGTGTAATAAATTATCCGACCGACTGTCAATCGGAATTTAACGAGCGATTCCATTGGGCTCTCGTTGAATTTAAAATTTGCCAGTTAACATTAACAAAAAAGTTTAATTAAAATAGCGAACCAAAGTCGTAATTTTTTGTGTGTTTTTTTTTGTTTCCTGTTCTGTTCTTTTGTAGTTTAAGAAATTTTTCTTCCTGATGCAATTAGTAATTAAAAGTTACAGACGATAAAGTGTGAAGAAAGTAAAAAAACCGTGGCAGACCACCTCCGAACACCGAGGGATGGAGAACGAATTTGCTGGACCATTATTTGCAAGCATTCTGTAACTCGGGCACGTATTAGCGGTGCCACAATGATCCTCGCTTCCGTTGGGACACGAGGGTTTCTGAGTATGTATAAGTCTGCATGATGCATTCTCCAATTTACCAATGTCTTACATTGTCAAATATGACGTGCATATAAATCCCGGACTTTGCGCGTCCATTCGATTTCGCATCACGTTATCCCCAAAGTGCTGATAACGATTGACTACCCCAAAAATCTCGTCCGGAATATCTGTATTTTTCACTCTTTTCCTTTTCAAAATGGAACGATCATTCAAATGAGATGAAAAACAATATTTCAGAGACTCAAAGAAAAATTTCTCCCCATCATTTATTTCACGGAGACTTCGGTCTTTGTTAGTGTCAAAGTCACGTTTTATTATGTTTCATCATTTTCGTTGATGTTTTTTCAGTTCGCAGAATTTGAGATGAGGAGGATGTAAATAAAGCGAATATAATGAGTGATGCAAATCGTGGTTGGATGCACAACTATGCAGCACCTGAATTAGACTTGACCACAAAACCAACGCGACGTCTTGCAACGGCAAATAGTTGCAATAAACAGAAATTTGGCTGTAGGTTCAAGCTCGAAGATTTGGGGTCGCTCGCTTGACTTCACCAAAGCCATATTACGTGGTTGCAAACAATCGCACAACAGTCCAAAAGGTTGTAGTTGCTGCTATGCATCGAAGCCCTCGCCCCTAGGATATAATGTCCGATGCACAGAACTAAATCAAGTATAGTTATGGTCGGCACGATATTATAACGAGACATAATTTATACAATACGACCAATTAGTGCAGACCAAGTTGTGCATGCTTTTCTAATTAGAATAGCTTGTTTAACCTCGGCACGAAATCGAGCACCGAAATGCAAATCACACCGGACATCGCAAATTCATTTTCCGAAAATTCCCGTCGAATCAATTGTGCTCGCTGTAAGAAGTAATTAAATTTCGTTATTGTTTTTTTGCACGTCCGAACGGAGTTTAATTGTTTTCATTTGGGCTGTATCGATTTGTGCTTAAGAAGTTTTTCACACCGAACGTTGCGTCGGTCATGATACTTGGGAGCAAAGACACGTTCAATTAGTTCGAAAAATAAAATGTAATTACTGAAATTGGGTCACAGATTGTGCAAGTTGTAAGAGTCACTTTTGCGCATGAGAGTTCAAGGGGCGAGGAGGGAAAAAACTGAAAAGCCATCGACCGTTTTAGTTCATCTGGCGTTTCGTTGCACATGAATTGTTGATAAAAATTCCGACCCATTTCAGATATAGATTTGAATTTCGCCTTTGAATCAAAAATTTGTTCTATTTTTTCTGAAATAAAAAGCGCACTGATTTTTTTGTAACTTTTTTCTCAATCCGAGAGAAAAACTTCACGTGTAATGAAAAGTGCTCTGAAAATAAACAAGTTCTGTAGCTCAGCGAGTTTCACGATCGGAAAAAAAATTTATCAAAAAATATGTTGAATCGAGAAGAAGCAAAAAATGCCTCATTCTTGTAATTGTTATCTACTGGAAATTTGTACGAAAAAAATGTAAATATTTTTCGAAATGGTACTTTATTGACAGTAACGAGGAATTGACCAAAAGTTTGTAATGTAGAAATTGTACATCATGATAAATTGAGATATAAATTAACTTTGGAAAAAAGTATGAAACTTATTATTTATAATTTTGAAAATAATATTAAAAAATTAATTAGGCGCAAATAAATTACCCCTTAAAAATTTATTCACAAAGTTTAGAGAAATCGATATAATCCATTTTTGTTAATAAACAATTTTCATACTGTAGTACATCTTCCACTTCAATTTTCAGTTCCTATTTATTATTTTTCTATTACCGTTTTGAATTTAGCTGAAGTTGTCAGAATTGATATGTCCTTTTTGATAATAAATATTA
>JAAMPD010001251.1:0-27171 GCA_025266255.1 Trissolcus basalis | reverse complement strand
ACTTGTCATCTACTTTTCTCTTTAGGAGGACTCTTTAGGAGGTATTTTCTCTTTAGGATAATCGTACTTTTAAAACTATTTTAATTTAGTATTAAAAGAATATCATTATTAAAAAAAAATTGGCAATTTTGATTTTTAGCCAATTAGTTTCATTATTATTAATTAATGTTCAAAATAGGTACCTTAGTTTTTTTTTTCATTATTAATGTAACTTGTAAATTGCTTTCCAGTTCATTAAATTCAAAGTACGAGCTCTAGCCAGAGACTATGACATTACTCGCAAGATGTCAGAAGCGAATGTAATTGTTCAAGTACAAGACATCAACGATAACAGTCCCCTGTTCGATCAGAAGGAGTACAATATTTCCGTACCAGAGTCAGAAAAATCTTCCAAGGTGATTTTGACCGTCCGGGCTACAGATATGGATAGTGCAAAGACAGAAGAAGAAATCAAACGGGGGTATGGGATTGTACGATATGCCTTGACTGGTGAAAATGCTAATATGTTTGTGATTGATCCTGTCAGTGGAGAAATTAGGGTTGGTATACTTCTTTATATAAAAACAAAAGATTACTAAAATAATATTCTGAGACTAAAAAAAATTGTTAAAAAAAATGTTCTGACAAAAGTTTGTTTAAACGATTAAATTTTTGTAGATTGCTACTGATACGGGTCTTGATAGGGAGTGGCAGTCGGCACTACGGTTCTACGTAGTGGCTTCCGATATGCCCCAAGGAGGCGGGGAGCAAAGGTCAACTCGAGTATTGATAACGGTCAATATTCAGGACGTTAACGACAATGCTCCAGTATTTTCACAGTCGACGTACACCGGCGTCATACCAGAAAACACATCGGGTGGAGTTAATGTAATTAAAATTACAGCAACAGATGCTGACGAAGGAGCGGGTGGAACTATCCATTATGAGATCATCGACGAGGGGGAAGCCAGTGGTAAAAAATTTTGTTGACTACTAGTTTGAAACTGCTTCATTTTGCAACCTTAATTTTTTTATTTTTGAAAAGTAAGGCTGAATATTGTACATTCAATTCTAAATTCAAATTCGGGATAATAAAAGTGACATCTGTCACACTATTAAATGATCTTTTAATCATGGAACATTCCAAATTGTTACAGGCTTGTTTCAAATAAACGCCACAACTGGCGAGATCACAACAGCAAAGGAGTTGACGGGAAAAGGTCGGAGCAACCCCTACACCATGCGTATCCGAGCTCAGGATAACGGCGAACCCATCCTGTTCACCGACACCGAACTGATTCTCTACATCGGGGACGTTGTCAACAACGACGGAGTGCCACTTTTCATCAGGCCGACTCTTGACGAGATCGCTTACATCGCCGAAAACTCAACTATTGGCAGCCCGGTCTTCCAAGTGATCGCCTCCGATCCAGACGATCCCAACATGCCAAAAGGCAAGATAGTCTTTCACTTCCTCGAGGATGGGAATTTCGACAAGGATGCTAGTGCCTTCCGCATCAACCGGGAGAGCGGCTTGATAACGACGAAAAAGTTGTTGGACAGGGAGACTAAAGATAAATACAATTTGGTGATCGTCGCTCAGGATCTGGGCGACCCTCCTCAGCAGGCTACGAGGGTTCTGCAGGTCTCCATAGTGGACATCGACGACCACAAGCCTCATTTTAAGAGAAACATTTATAATCAGCCGTTGGAAATTTATGTTGACGAAGAGGGTCCTGTGAATTCTACTGTTGGAATTATACAAGCGGTTGATGAAGACATCGGTGATAATGGAAAGATCGACTATGCAATTGTTTATGGAAACGAAGCGGGGATGTTTGGGATTCAGCGACTAGAGAATAATAGTGCTGTTATCAAGGCGCTTAAACGGTTGGACAGGGAGAGCATGGACCAGCATCTTCTCACTATTAAGTGTTTCAAGTATCCGGTTAAGAAGTCGGACATCACCCCTAAACCTTACAACAAACAGGTGCATAAAGTTGAATTTCTAATTAAAATCGAAAATTAAAATTGAATTTCAAAAATCCCAAAGTTAAATTCAAATAATTAAAATAAGTCGAATATCGCTTCTAAACCTTACAACAAACAGGTACATAAAGTTGAAATTCTAATTAAAATCGAAAATTGAAATTGAATTAAAAAAATCCCAAAATTAAATCCAAATAAATAAAATAAATATGTTGAATTGATGAATTGAAATTGAAATAACTAATTGTGTGTTATTTTATGTCAGGATCCTTCAGAGAGGCAGATTCTGATTAAAGTGAACGACATAGACGACAACAAGCCCCAGTTCAAAAAAGAGAACTTCACCATAGGAGTTCGACTGAATGTCCCAATCGACACCAGTCTGATCACTCTAGAAGCCACAGACCCAGACGCAGACGCTCTTCCCATAAACTATCAGATGGGAAAAGCTTCTTTCGTATCCCTGGTGGATTCTTCGGCCTCCAAAACTGACATCCCTCCTTGTCTCACTCTGAACAACGTCACTGGCGAGCTCAGGACCATCGCATCCATGTCACACTTTGCCGATGGTTACGTACAGATTCCTATCTCTGCCAACAACTCAGTCATTCCAGGCAGACATACCAATGTCACTCTGAGGATCTTCCTTCTAAGAGACAGAGACATGCTGAAATTCGTCTTCTCTAAACCGCCAGTCGAAGTCAGAAAGACTTTGGAGGAATTTGAAAAAGCAGTTCAACAGGCTCTTTCTCTTCCAGTTACCATCAACGTTTACGATACTCAGTTTTATTCTAAGGACGATAATTCGCTGGATTTTTCATCAACCAGCTCGTGTTTCCAGATGGTTGGAAAGGAAGTCTATGATCTGCATGAGAAGAAACTCTTGCTGACAGACCCGAGGAATGACGAACTCAAAAAAGTTTACAAACAATTCCATGTTGACAAGGTGCAACATTGTGCCACGAGTGTGGCTAAGGCTGAAGTGTCCATGCTCCAAATTTGGGTCCTCGGTATCGCTGCTTTTGTTGGGGTTTCGGCTATTGTGGCTAGTTACACTCTTTGTTGCTTACATGCCAAGTAAGAATTTTTCTGAAGATACAAATTTAATATGAAAAAAATTAGAATGATTCAATCTATCGAAATCTAATTATATGATTGTATATTGAAATAATTAATTAATATATATTGAAATATTAATTAATTATAGATTATATGTGAAATAATTAATTTCATATATAATCTATGTGAACCATATATATAGATTTGGTGTTAGTTATAAGTTGAAAGTTGGAGTTTTTTTTTTTTTAATACAAGAATTTAAATTAACTTTCAACTGCGTTGATACGGTTTGTTTTAATGATATAATTTGATGTATCGGACTTTCTTTACTGATTGTCGGCATTCACCTGAACCTTTTTTGCAGATACAAAAAACAATTGAGGCAAATCCGGATGCGTGAGCAAACCCGGCCGAGTCTGAGTTACGTGTCTTCAGGTGCAGGCATGATAAGTTCTGGGTCACATACAACACTGGGACCTGCGACCAACATCACAATCAGTCCACATGAGCCGCCTTACGAATGGGGAGCTGACACGACCCTTTACCATCCCAGCACACTTTCTCGAGCGTGACGCTCGAGGGAATTTTACATCCAGCCAAGAAACACAAAGAGAAGAAAACGAGCGACGCAAAATCAACTTACATAATTTTAATTGTACATAAGTGTATGAAACGATAATGTTACAGGAGTGGCCGAATCTTGAGCGATGTATTCCTTTTTATTCGGTGCGATCCTTTTTTTTTAAACTTGGATGATTGTCTTTTATACAATTTAAGAATTTTGAAAATCAAAATTTTGTTTAATAGTTCCAGCAACTTTTTATTTCTAGTAATTTAAAGATTGTGCGAATGATAAAAATGTTAAGAAGAAAATACGAATTAGCCAAAATTTTATTTAAAAAAATGACTTGTAAAGAAATGTCGCAACGAATTGTATAAAAATGTCTGAGATTCTATAATGTGGTTTATGTTTGAAGTAATTGTCGGGATGTTACGATTGACAGAGTGCAATATCATTTTTATTGTGCTATCAAAAATGTAACTTTGTTGGGAAAAAACAGCTGGTGTGAAGCGTTATTGACAATTGCAATAAAAAATTTCGATTCGCCAATACGATCGATTGCGCAAGATACAAAAATTAATTCGGTTACACGCATCCTGATTCTTGCTACACGACTTTCCTCTCACGGTGCTAATTGTATACCCTGTTCAAGTGACGAAACAACGAGAGTGCGTTTTTTGAACCACCAACACAAATTTTCATTCAACAATTTATTTAAACCATTTCGATGCTTTACAAAGATTTTATTTTACAAATTATTATCACGATGTTTCATTAAAATTTTTGTTTTTTCGTCCATTGTTTCAAACAAAAAAAAATTGAGATTGACGTTTCTGTTGTATAGTTATTTTCAATGAGAAAAATGATGTATTATACGCGAACCAATAGCATGTTATTTTATAATTTAAGACACATTATTTGGTATGATAGATGAGATGTGAAACGAAGTTATGACACCGAGCTCTTAATTTAAGCACGATGAACGGAATACTCTTTGGATTATGTAAATATTATGTAATTAATAAAGTTTATACAGTTTATAACAAGGTGATCAATGATTCATTTTCCACCCCAATAAAAAACTTCTCTTTGGCAATCGCAATTTGCAAGTATTAAGATGGTATTTTCGAAATCTCTTTTTTTTTACCCATCACTTAAACTAAGATTCACATATAAAAAAAGGATCAGCGATCGTTTCATCATTCGGAATCAGAGCCGATATTACCATTCTCGAAGCAACCGAGGGCGTTATTTTTAAAATTCTCGAGAAAAAACATTACAGGACCGAGTTTCGCAATGGTTTTTAGTTTTTTTATAATCTCACAAAAATTTGTCAATCGCGCGCTGGAGAATTTGCATATTAATAGCACGTCAGGAATAATGAATCATCTCGGCGGCAAAAGCAAAATCAATCGGCGCACGAAATTTTGCTCCTTAATGTCAAGGCTCTATCCCGAGCAACGGTTTTGTTTTCAAACACTGGATACGATCTGGACAAAGGAAAATCCCATTTTTTGTACTGTTTATCAATCACTAGGACCAGCTACTAAATTACCATCGCTATCGCTACGGGATGTTAATATACACATAAATATCAGCTCGTTAAAAAAATTTCATTCCATGGCCATCAAGCCTTCAGGTTCGGCAAGACTCTGCGTAGGACTGACTTTCGTCGAATTGCCAACGTCCTGGGTGGTTGACTCCAAACATTTCTCGCAAACCGTTGCCATGGTTGAAGCGACAATTTCTTCCGTCGTTGAGGACACGTTTTGAGCCTGCAGATACATTTTTGAAACTTCCTCCACTCGCTCTGAAGTGACGTTCAGGTGTCTTCCAGTTCCCTCTGACTTTTCATCCGCGCCAGAAAAATGATTTGACAGTTGGTTTGCCAGCATGCTGAAGGGCGAGACTGGTTTTTTTAATACATTTTCAGACACCTTGTTTTCCGAATGCTGAAGAATGTAGTTTCTGAATAAAAAACGAAACAAAATTGTTACAAAAATGAATGAAAAAAAAAAAATGTTAAAAAAAGTTGATTAAAAAGGCGACAGAAAAAGTGGTCGAAAAAAATTATAATAAAAAGAGTAGGTTAATGAAAAAATTTGTTGAAGAAGGTTTTGTTTAAGATCGTTGAACAAAATATTGTTTGAAAAAGTTGTACAAAAAAGATGGTTGAAAAAATTGTTCAAAAAATTATTATCGGATAAAAAAAGTTGTTTGGGACGAGTATGAAAGAAGCTTTTAAAATCTGTCCCAGAGTGACAGACTTGGTATTTCGTCGTCTGTCCTTGGCGAGGATTCGATCGCGAACCGCCGCGATCCGACTAATCGTGTGAAAGTTTCAATAATAATACAATCCAAGCTCACGAGCGCCTGGATTTCAAAATCTCCGACAGAACACGCGAGTCTTCTTCTCCCACGAGGCGATCAAAATTGAGCAAAATCTGAGGTCAAACGAGATTTCAATTACAATGACATCTCCACCTTTTACATCGCCTTAAAATTCCGATACATCACAAATAAATACATATACATTTTTCTTTCATTCTTCAACTGACATACAAAAATTTACACCTTGAAATCTTTATCATCCTGATCATCAATTATTTTAAAATCAAACATTCTTATTATTTCAATTCAATTTTTAATAAATTGAAAACAATTTCAAACAAACCTGTTGTTATTTTTGAGTTCGTCCTTTTTCCTAGGATACAAATTGAGGTGCAAGATCATCTGCTGTTTTTCCTCATCAGTATAAAAATTATGCCTATTGGGTAATGCAAGTGGAATCTGATGAGACGTGCTGGGGAACCTCGACTTGTAATTCATCGGTCGTCTGGGCTCATAGTCTGGCTCCGGTGGCTGTCTGGGTCCGCTAGAACCGCTTTTTGAACTTTGATATTCATTGATGTCGGTGATAGGGTAAATGTCCAACATCACACTGAACGGTTTGGCTTTTCTTTTCTTGTTGCTTTGGCTACTGCTGACACTGTTAATGTTGTTGCTCAAAGTGTAACTGTCAGGTTCCACATGGGTCAGCGAAGGTTTCAGGTACGGAATTTCGGGTCGTGTAAAATATGGGTCCCAGTTGTTGTAACCGAATCTTTGAATTCCCATTGGAGAAAATCTGCAAATTTAAACACATTCCATTTTTCATCAATATAAAAACTGAGGTTGCAAAGTTCAAAAATTTGCAGTCAATAGATTTATCAATTTGCAAAATTTTAAAAAGTTGAAGAAATCCCAAAGTTGACAATTTTGCACACAAAATTTCAATCCAAAGTTTCAAATACAAATATTTGCCTCGATTTAAGGAAATGGCTATTTTCGTCAATTTCAGTGCAATTGCCTTGATTTGTTGGTGATTAGTAGAATTCAGTCCCCTAATTAATAATCTGTATGCTTAGAGGGGGGGGGCAAAAAAATCAATTATTTATGAGTTATTAACAAACAAATGTTCAAAAACGTCCATTTTGAAATAGGCACTGGGACCTCAAATTACAAGTAATTTCATTGTTATTGGTGCCATTTTGTTCCTTATTTAGAGGACTAGGTAAATTACAGACAGATTTTTACTAACTATTAACAAACAAAAGTTATGGACAATAATGTGAAATCAAGCCAAAAAATGCCAAAAAAACATGTTTTTTTTTACTTTATTGTTCGTAACTTTTTTTTTATCAATAGTTATTCAAAATCTGTTCGTAATTGTTCTAGAGGATTGAATTCTGAACAGTTAAAAAAGAAGCAAATCGGATGAAATCTAAGCTCTCACTAACATTTCAAATTTGAAAAATCGATAAAAATCAGTTTACGAGAAAAACGCATTTTAAAGTTTTACTTTTACATTCTTAATTGACTTAAAAATACATAATAATTTTATTTAATCTATTAATCTGCTATTCCAGCTCCAAATAAAAGCATCACATGAAAGAGGACATTTATAAAGTACCCGAAAACTCAAAAAAAAGTTTTCCTTTTTTTTTCGAAATGTCCTCATTTTTGTGTGGAGAGTCCCCTTAAAGAAAATTAAAACTTGTAATTGAAAATTAAATTGAACACAATTTTAATTGAAGGAAAATAATAATTTGCTTGAATTGAATGTATGAAATTGATTGAAGTTGATTAAATGAAAACCTGAAATTAGAAGGGGCGAGTAGGTTGACTTCGGCAGGGTGTTTAGGTTTGTATCTGTATAGCGGATCGCCCGTATTGGCAACTGCCACAGGTGGTGCGTCACTTTCGTTCTCATCCAGTGCACTTTCGTTCACCTCTTCAGCTTCTTCAGAGCTGTACTTCTTCGGGCTCAAATAAACTCCAGTGAATTTGATGCCCCTGTGCCGATTGGAGGGATCGTTCATCACGTACTTGATGATGTCCTGAATGCTCCGGGACGGATGAGGGTATCGGTACTGAGTCAACTGGGGGTACTTCAACCGCTTGAACGAAGTTGGATAAGGGGTCTTGAATTCAAATTGAAACGGGGACGGATCTGATGCCTCGGCTGTTATTCCGTCCTCGGAGCTGGCAAATGTTATTTTTTTAGGACTGTCAAAAAAAAATCAATCGTTCAATCAAAAATTAATAAATTTAAAATAAGGTTCACAAATTGTTATGATAAAATGTGTTTGATTATATTTGGTGAATATGAGTTCAATGCTTGGTGCAATGTAAATTTTCCTTTCACTTTCGCTCGGATTCCGCGATTGGAATCACAAGACTGGTACAGGAATCAGACAATCAAATTATCAAATTCAACCTGGTCTCTCTAAGTTATGTTTCACAGCTCGTTTACGTTGCTTTTTTTATTCTTCCTGCGTTCACTCGCATGGAAATCATCGCACATTAAACCAAAATTTTATTTTATCTAAATTAAAATCTAAAAAACACAGAACAATCTTCCAAGTCGTAAAAAGATTAATGAACTTTAATGACATTAAACAAACATTAAAAACAAACGCTTAAGAAATTGTTCTTTTAATTAGAACTTAATTAGAGAAATAAATAAATTCAATTTTCAAATAGCAATTCCGAATGTAAATTCATTATGTATGTTTAAATCTATGAAAAATACTTTTTATTGTAAAAGTGATGATCATTTTTGTATAAATGACATTCTACCTCGGTTTGATTCGGTAGATCAGAGCATGATTATTAAAAACATTTTCATCCTTTTTATCAGCTTTGTATTCGTTTTCCATCTGGTTCAAAAGTTTTTTCTTAAGTTGATAATTTCTCAGTGTTTCAGCCCTGGTTTTTAAATCCAAATCCAAACTTCTATTTTCAATTTCTTTCTCCAGAGATTCGTCGTCCTCGTAGTCGCAGTCGCAATCAACATCTGATCGATCCTGCATCAGGAGAGTCGACGAGGTAGATATTTCTTCTTCATTTTGGTACCTCTCAGGAGCAGAATTAAGAAACTCAAATGAATTACTGTTATTCTCATCAGAGGACCGGTAGATATGCAGATGCCGTGTCTCAAATGACGGTCTGTGGAGGATTGACGTGCTGGATGTTACGTCGTACACATATAATGCGATCTGAAAAAAATTTGTTATGTAACAAAATTACAAAATTGCGAGAAAAATATTTAAAAACAATTTAAAGAAAGTTGTTTGAAAAATGTCCAGTTTATTTTGCGATCAATCAAGTTTAGAAATAATTGTTGGAATAGTAAATTTATTTAGATTGAATGTACGAATTGCAATTTTATATTTTAATTAAGAATAATGAAAATCAATTGAAATGAAAATCAAGATTGAACAACTAGTTAAATAATTGTACAATTTGTCCGATCTAGTTTACGAAGGAATTGAAAAGAAAATTGCTGATAATTTTTATTCAATTGAGGATAATTAGCTTGACAACTGCGAAGAGGTAATTATTAAAGTAAATAATAATCGCTCGTGGGCAATTAAAGTTTCGATGTCGAAATAAAGAATAAATGGTCGACGAAAAAAAAAAGTAAGTAATAACGTGGATATGACAAAAATTGTGACATTTCAAGTCATAATATTGCGCATTCTCGAATCTTTATGAATGCCATCCCATTTATGCACTATCGTCTCTTAAGCAAATTGTTATGACAGTCGAACGTAAAGACAATTTTTCATTCAAAAATTTTATGGTTTTTGATTACAAAGATAATCCTCATTTTTTCTAATTAAAACATTTATCTTGTCGTCAAATCAACAACTTACTATTCAACTCCAAGTTTTGAATTTTTTAATAATTTTCAAATATTTCATTTATTTTATACATGCTTGAAATGTCTATTCAATTTCATATGTTTGAATTTGTTATAAAATTTCCTTTCACCGTAATTTTATTTTAATTAATTGTTTGTTTCATTTTGATCCATTTGATGAACTTGAAAAAAAACGAAATGATTTCTAATTCTAATAAAACTAATTGCAGAGCTGGCAAGGTCGATGAAAGACCTTGGAAGAGAGCAACGACCTCTCAGGATCGAGATAAGGTGGTAAAATCAGCATAATGGGTAGCTCGACAATAGCGAAGCGCGAGATCACATCGCCTAATTGATTACAGTATTGGATCCGCGCGAGTCACATTGTACAGCCTGCGCTCGTCCCATCGATGTCGAATAACAGTTAGCGCCCTATATGTGAATCGCGCAGAAATCTTTACGCTCCTTTCTACATGGTTTGTCATGCATGCTTATGTAGCCGAGTAAACATACGTATAAAGTGAAAATTGTATTCCACCTCGGCGTTTACTCACTAAACTCTGATGTATTAATTGCCGGTGAAAATCCGTGAAACTCTTTTTAATTCTGTTTTTACAACTTATCATTTCCCGGTTGACAATCAAATTCCACTTGGTCTTTTGTTTGTTCAACAAAATTAATTTTTTTTTTTTTGCAATTTTCAATACAATTTTAAAAATTTTGTCAATTTTTGTAACAACCTTTTTGTTGTACATTAAAAAAAGTTAAAACTCGTTTTTCATTAAAATTTCGTTACTTCAAAAACGAGTCGTGATTGAGTTAGGATCTCGAACAGAAACATTTCTTTCTTTTTTCTTTTTTACAGGACAAATCTTTCGGATCAGGACACGAAATTCCATCTCGAAACAAGACAAATTACAATCTGGTTGAGCATACATAATTTCAATTCGCGTCATGTAGTTTCATCATTCCCTATAAATAGCCTTACATCGGATTCTCATGTGTAACGTTCTCTTCCCACGTTTAAAAACGGATAAGAATTCTTTGTGTATCAGTCACCCATCTCTGTAGGATTCCTAAAAGCTTCAGCAGTGTAATTAATAATCAAGATGTTTTTTTTATCCGAGTTGATAAATAACGCGCGACAATTGTGCATGTGTGCATCAACGTTTTTGCAAAATTGATTATCCTAGCGCATGAAATTACAAAATAATTTTTTTTTTTTCATAATTGCAATGGTGTCGTTTCGAAATAAAATATATATTAATTTCATGCACGCCAGTTTCGTCATTTTTTTTATTACAAGTCCGAAATGATGCATATCATTTTTCATCTTGACATTTTTTATCAAAAATCGATTGAAATTCCTGAAGTTGCAAGAGTGACAATATTTCATCAATGTTATAAGAGACGTCTTGGAAAAGGATAAATTAAAATTCAAAAAAACAAGGCAAATTATTTTCACTCGACTACTTACCAATAAAACTGTGATTATTATCATAACTACAACCACAAATTGTTTAACCACAACAATTCCGTGTCCTTTTGTATGACAATGCGATCGTTCGCTGCGGTCCGAATACAATCCAAGTTCAGAAGTGCTTATTTTCGATCTCCGGTTGGTGTCGAACATTATTTTCCAAAATCTCGATCAAACCTCAAGTGCAGTCTCGCACACTGATTAGACAATCTCAAAATCACATCTCCGAAATAAGAACTAAAGTTTTGAACACATCATTGAAAAATGCATACATACAATTTTTGAAAAAGTTTTTTTTTTTTTTGTTTCGGTTGTTTGATTTTGGTTGAAAAATTTTGGTAGGTGGCAAATTGGCAACGAGTGTCGAAGCGCGTTTCTCTGTATACTAGTGAAACACTCCGTTTTCACCCAGTTTCATTTACGGGCGAAGAAAATTTCATTGTTTCTGGGGGAGTTTAATTGGAATAGTAGGAGGAAACACTTCTCTCCGGGCTTGTGCGAATGCATCATGTGTTTTAATAACACGTTGAAGTGATTCGGGTTCAAATGACTCGATGCTCTGTTTCTGTTATTTTTCATAATTTCTCTTCAGATGAAAAGTCTAAGAGTTGCGTGTTTCCTCAAAAAAGAAACACTGCTTTGAATGTCCAAATCAAATACTTTCATTTAAAATCATTAACTTACACACAACCTTCTAGTAAACATTTAAAAAACATATGTTAAAACAAGAGACTTTTTCACATCACAAGAAATGGAAAATTCACAACTTATCACATTTTAAGGATTCAATAAAAAAGCACATATACAATTCAACTTGATTTTATTTCAAAATTGTTGGAGTATTTGATGACACTATAATAACAAGTTGGCTAAATTACATATAAAAAATTTATTATTATTTTTTTTTTTTCAAGTTCAGATGCAGCTTATGATTCGGTTGTACTTGAAATTCAAAGTATGGATTAAACATATCCGGCCCAACTTAAATTACCATTCCGGATACCTCGCAGCTCATTAAAAAAAAAGTACCTCATGGCCTCGTTTGAAAATTAATTAAAAATGTACAAGTCGCAGATTGACGTCAGATACTCGGTTGAAAGGTGCTCTGACAATCGAGCTAAGCCGAGCACTGACAAGATTCGAGTTCCTCCCAGCGAACGTGAAGGTTCACGAATTTGCATCGAGTTTCATGTATAAAATTGGAGTACAAAAATAGTCCCATCGATCCTAATCAGTTTCATTTCAACTGAAACTTGATCAAGAACGATACCTGGAGTTCTGTGAGAGTTGAAAGATGCGATGCAAATTCGATCATCGTGTGGGAACGGGATGCGTGCAGTTAATTACAAATGTGTACAGATTTATGGTCTTATAAAGCAGTCGACGGGTGTTCGGTCTTTGATCTCCTCGTTTACTGGAACTAGTGACTAATGAATCTCGCAAATCTCAGAGTTTATAACTAGCGTCACCTTAACGTTTGCGGAATTCGAAGGGGAGGTCTGGAATGGGGTAGTTGTATCCAATGTTGGGTCTCACGGTGCTTGGGGGAAGAGTTGGCGGAGGTGCTGGTTTGCCAGTTGGAGATGGGGGTGTTGGGGTGCTTGGGGTAATACTGTACAGAGGAGTTGGGTAGGGTGGAGGAGTGATGGTTGGGTAGTTTGGTCTAGGAGAAGATGGTGGAAGGTACGGAGGTGGCCTGGTTGGTGGAGCTGGTTGTCCAGCTGGAGGAAGATATGGGGCTTTGGTTTGTACTGATGGCGCTGGTGAGTAAGTGGGAGGTGGTCTGTATGGTGGTCTGGAAACTGTAGGTTGGGGTGCTGGGGGAGGAGAGTAAGGGGGTCGAGTTGGTTGTGGTTGAGGTTGAGGTTGTGGTCTAGGTTGTGGTTGAGGTTGAGGTTGTGGTTGTGGTCTAGGTTGAGGTTGAGGTTGTGGTCTAGGTTGAGGTTGAGGTTGTGGTCTAGGTTGAGGTTGAGGTGCTGGGGGGAAAGATGGTTGGGGTTTCGGGTAGTCGTAACCTGGTTTTTGAGTTGGAAAAGGTGCTGGCCTTTGGGTAGTTGGGATTGGTCTTTGAGTAGTTGGGACTGGTCTTTGGGTTGTGGGTACAGGTCTAGGTCTGTAAGTTGTGCTTGGAACAGGTCTTGGAGGGAAGGTCAGTGGCTCACCAGGAGATGGATAGTTGTAAGGTGGTTGCCCGGCTGGTCGCGATGGCTCTTTCGGGCTCAGATCTACGACAGGTCGCCTTGTTGTGGGTCGTTGAGTCGTTGGTACTGGGACTGGTCTGCGGGTGGTAGGTGCTGGGGCAGGAGTCTTCACTGGTTCAAATGGAGGCTGGGGTTTAGGATAGTCGTAACCCGGCTCTTTTCGTGTGGGAGGAGGAGTTGGTCTGGGAGCTGGTCTAGTTGGGGGTGGTGTAGGTCTTGGAGTAGATGAAGGGAAAGTTGGTGGTGGTGGGGGTGGTCTAGTTTGGGGAGTTTTCTTTGATTCAAAAGGAACTTCTGGTTTTGGATAATCGTAACCAGGTTCTTTAGCTGGGGGTGGAGTTGGTCTTGGAGTTGGTCTTGGAGTTGGCCTAGTTGGAGGTGGTGTCGCCCTAGTTGGAGGCCTTGTTGGTGGAGGAGGTGGTCTTGTTGGAGGAGGCGATGGTCTGGTTGGTGGTCTAGTTTCAAACACTGGAGGAGAAGTTGGTCTGGTTTGAACGACTGGTGGCGGAGTCTTTCCAGAGTCAAAAGGTACGTCTGGTTTTGGATAATCATAACCAGGTTGACTTGGTCTTTGTGGCGGAGGAGTAGGTCTAGGCTGTGGCCTAGTTGGTGGAGCAGTAGGTCTGGTTTGTGGCGGGAAAGATGGTGGAGGAGTAGGCCTGGTTTGTGGTGGGAAAGTTGGTCTTGGAGTAGTTCTCACTGGAGGCGGAGGTGGTGGCCTGGTCTGAACCGGCCTCTCAAACGGAGGTTGTGGTTTAGGATAATCATAACCCGGTGTCTGAACTGGTCTCTGAGTTGGTTGTTGAGTTGGTCGTTGAGTTGGACGTTGAGTTGGACGTTGAGTCACTGGCGGTTCATACCTCGTCACAGGTCTTTCAGTGGTAGGGAAAGTTGGTCTAGGCGTGGGCCTTGTTGGGGGTGGTGGGGGTGGTCTAGTCTGAGGAGTTTTCTTCGACTCAAAAGGAATGTTTGGCTTTGGATAATCATAGCCTTCATCAGTTTTTGGAGCTACTGGAGTCGGTCTTGGTTGTGGTCTCGTAGGAGGCAACGTTGGCCTGGGTGGAGGTGGAGTTGCCCTGGTTGGTGGAGGAGTGGGCCTCGTTGGAGGAGGCGATGGTCTAGTTGTAGGTCTGGTTTGAACAACTGGTGGCGGAGTCTTTCCAGAGTCAAAGGAACGTCTGGTTTTGGATAATCATAACCAGGTTGACTCGGTCTCTGTGGCGGAGGAGTAGGTCTAGGCTGTGGCCTAGTTGGTGAGCAGTAGGTCTGGTTTGTGGTGGGAAAGATGGTGGAGGAGTAGGCCTGGTTTGTGGCGGGAAAGTTGGTCTTGGAGTGGTTCTCACTGGAGGCGGAGGTGGTGGCCTGGTCTGAACCGGCCTCTCAAAAGGAGGTTGCGGTTTTGGATAATCATAACCCGGCGTTTGAACTGGCCTCTGAGTTGGTTGTTGAGTTGGTCGCTGCGTAACCGGTGGCTGGTACCTCGTCGTGGGCCTCTGGGTCGTGGGGAATGTTGGTCTAGGAGTAGTTATCACAGGTGGCGGTCTCGTTTGAACCGGCGGCGAAGTTTTCGCAGCATCATAGTCGAAGTCGGGTTTCGGGTAGTCGTAGCCCGGACGTTTGGTTGGAGGGAATGTCGGTCTAGGGGTCGTCGGTGCCGGTCTCCTCGTGGTCGGAGGAGGCGGTGGACGTCTCGTAGTTGGCGGTTCACTGTAAAGAGAATCAAATTAGCCCGATCCTTTTCGCAACTCCTGTCTGTCTATTATCTCATTATCTATGAGTATTATCCCACTCACCGTGGTGGCAAAGTGAAGGGTTTGCTCGGGGGCTCGTAGTGATATCCATCATCGAGGAACGCCTGCTGCGACCTTGGCTCATTTTGGATCGCCCTGGCGTTTCTTTCGAGTGCGTGGCAGCACCCGGATAGCGCCACCAGTAGGGTGACCGCCCACAAGAACTTCCCCTGAAACAGAAACGGACGTGAGCATGTGCAAGTTGCGAGCGACCCGTGACTCCGCCTGGTGCCTCGCCTATCCCTTATGTAATATCTGTCCGACTAAACGTTTTCATTCAACTTAATGGTAATCGTGAAAGGTCCGTCCGAGGGGATTATAAATACTGCGCTTTGATTAGCAGCTGACAAACATAAATGGTTGTCTGCCATTGAGGCACCGCTCGATTGCCCAATCAAAATCGCAAGGCCTTCCCTGAACTTTCGACATCCAGTAACAAGCTCTGATATCGAAAACTGAATTTGACCATTTTTCATAAACTCGTGGCAAAAAAATGATCTCGACCTTTATGCGTAATTTATAAGGATTACCAGGCTGAGGGAAAATCCTATCCGTTCGAACGGTTCTTGATTGTGTTAAAGGTTACGATGGTACATGCATGTAGACCAGAGGTACATTGTGTACCGAGTTGCTACTATGACCATGGCGAACAGAATGTCTCAGTTTCGAGTGAATCACGCTTATGGTAATAAAGAGCCGTTAACAATTACTTGGAACAATTTTTCCATTCCAAGTTGTAGATTCATATCGGCGTTTCAGCCAAGGAAACAATGGTTGACTAAGCTGATCTACTTAATCGTCACCACAACTAATGAAAAGGGGGAAAAATTGATCACGCGTTGCGTTATGAACATTGATTGAATTAATATCGCAATTTGCAATAACCGTAATTGATTGGCCTTTCGTCCAATCGCGTGAGATAATACGAGGATAATCGCGCGGACCCGCGATAGACCGAAGATAAAACGGCATTTGAAAAATGCAATTCGCGTTCGAGATTGATTGATTAACGTAACGATAAATCATAAATGTTAGGATCGATCCCACCTCTCGGATCACATGGACGAATGTTAAAAGTCCACTCTCGTTGCGGTAATTACAAAATTGGGACGTCATAGTTGCTATTTTTGAAACCTTTTGCAAGATTGATTATGAACAATTATGCAATTTGTTTACATAATTTATTTTAAAGTCATTTCATTTACTCTAAAAACTAAAAAACAAAAATTCCAAAATTCGTCTCCAAAATTTTATTCCAACATACATTTTCATTTGAAATGACACTTGTTCATTTTGTTTTCTTTTTCAGTGAATTTCGTATTTAACTTTTGTTTATCATGAATAATTTATGATTTTTTATTGTTTAAAAATTTTTTTTTACATTTTTTGATAAGATTTTCGAGATTCTTGGATGAAAATGTCGTTTCGATAGGTGATATTGCATCATAGTCGTGCACCCACCTGTTTTTTTCATTGCAACTCCAGGAGAAAGTACACGATTATGCGATGACGCGAGACATGCATGAAAAAAGTAAAATAAAAATATCAAAATTGAGAATGTTTCTAAAAAAAAAATCTTTTCGAAAACACAGACCAGTCGGATAATTGATTCTCGGACGTGCAAAGCCAGACGTTCAATTAACATTTAATTCTACTTTTCACTGTTTGGCCGCTGGTTAAATAACACGGGTTATTAATTCAATGGGACGCGTTTTATGGATTATTAAGCACGCTTGATAAATTTCCACTTGCACGTGAGAGATGCGAAATTAATCGTACTATTATTTGGAAATAAACATCGTCGATTCTTCGTGCACGCTAAATTTGTTCAGATAACATCTTATTCAATATTTTGTAATGCCTAATTTTTGTTCAATTTCATTTTCTTTTTCACGTTTTATAATTTCTGTTCATTTTCTGATTCTCTTCATGTTAAATACCCTTTTAAGCGAAAATCCATACTGTTATTTTCGTTGAAATCGCAAAAATTGAATTGAGTAATGAAATAATCATAAATAATTCTCGTGATAAAATAAAGTTATAAATTAATACGAATGGGAGAGTTTTACGATGGTAAATGGGCGATCGATTAACCGCGAGATATGCACAATCATAATTCCACTGACATTTGGGGCGGCGCAGCCGTTCGACAGAAATTCTGACGCAGAAAATAAGGTCGGATCAAATATAATAAAACCGGACAACTATTCTCGCCATTTTTAATATAAATTGTACAATTAAAGTTGAAGGTCGGTTGTAACGTAAGAGCCAACCTGTTACTATTTATTTTCATCTTCTTCAATGTTAAAACAGCCGGTGTAGTAATCTGCACCTTAATACCAGCCATAACTTTGAAATTACTCTAGCCTCAATTTCCGATCAAGTGTATAGTCGTTGACATAAAATATTTTCTTCGCATTTTAGGAAGACAAGAACAATAAAAACAAAAGTCGCCGCGGCTATTTTGTTATCCCGGTTGAAAATAAAATCCTTTCAGATGTACAAAATTACGGATAATAAAATGTTAGAATGTATGGCTTTTTTTTCTTAAGTGGGGGTGGGGGGTATAATTGTTGTTTTAAGTTAGACGTTGTATGCAACCGCGCGCGCTCTTTGTTCGAGCGCAGTTCGATGAATGGGACTCGGTCGCGACTCGAGATCACGCGCGAATAGTAAATCAAAATTGCTCGTTTACTTTCACCGTTTAACATGACAAATATATCGGGCAGACTAACGCCTCGCGGTTAAATATTCATTCGCGATGTGCAAAACGTCAAACGGTAGCCAGTCACTGAATTATATCACCTGCTTAATAGTCGAGAAATTAATTATATGTACATTTTATTTCTGTTACGTTTTCACTTTTCAGTTTTCATTAAAACCATTAACTTTATTTATTAATAATCAATTCGTATTAACATTATTATTATTTGCAGAAATGAAATAACATATATGGTAAAGAAATGATGAGCCATATATGATTGCATATTTGCATTATATATGAGATCATATATCTTATAAATTGTGATTTTAAAAATATCGTATTAATGATAAATATTTAAAGTTATATATAAGCATATATGCTGGAATGTTATAAATGTTGGTATATAAATATCGAATTTATATTACACGTATGGAATCATGTATGTAACCATGTATGGCGATTTATGCAGCATAAATAAAAGAAAATACATTTCACGTCATTTTAAGTTAAACATTTCAGTTAATTTAATTTAATTAACTTGACATTGGATTTACGAGAATTGAAAATTGATTGAAATTGTGAAAAAAAAAGTGAAAGACATTAAAGAAGAGAGAATAATGTAATAAAAAAATGAACCCAAGGTGGATCGTCGCCGAAATAAACAGGTTGAAAAAAATTGCACAATCGAGATGATGCGCCCTAATGATTGCGTTAGCGATGGTTATTTATTGAAGCCTCGCAACCTTCGAATTTGCAATAAATATTAACAAAGTTCATATCGGCAAGAAATTCGTAAATCATCGATCCTGTTCATTATCACGACCCGAGCAACAAAATGTTAACACGTAACATCGATGTAATTATTTGTTTGATGTTCAACTCGATCGGTTTTTATTAAAAACAATTCTGATCTTTTGAGCCTGAAAATTATGACTAGATTAAGATCGTCCGTTTTATTTATGTCGTTTTTGTTTTTATGTGATTTCAGTTAATTATATTTCTCTTCTTTATAGCTTCTTTCTAATTTGATAAGATGGGATCTTTTCTTTGCACAAGAAAATTTCAGTTGCCTTGAAATTCGAGAAAAAATGGTCGGTGAATCTTAAATGAGTTTGGAAATGGGAACTGAGTCCCACACGACACGAGATTTTGTATTAGAGAAGTTGACTGGTTCTCTATTATAATGTTAAGCATTCCATCTAAGATCGATTGCCCAACCAAAAAGCTTCAATTTTGCAATTCAGAGAATTTTATCCTAAATTTACAAAAATAATGAATCAAATCTCACAAAAAGTATACACCAAAAATGAAGAAACAAAATTAAATAAATACAAAAAACAATTGAAAAATATTGAATTATCAATATGTATTTTCATAATTGGAATAATTATATTCATATAGATTATACTGAATAATATATCAATATACTGAACAAAATTAACTAATTAATTCAGATGAATGAAATTCAAGTCACTTCAAAACTTGCTTAATCATCTGAACTCGAGTTTAACAAATCAATTATCCTAAATTAAACATTGTACAATCTTGATCGCGCAGATCTTGAACGTGGATCAGACCGCAATTAAATGCTCGAAAAATTTTCTCGAACTGATTGAGTAATTGTAGGTGAAATTTTCGTTTACCGTTTCCATGGAAAAGGATATGTTGAGAACTAGTAAGATTAGATTCGATAATACAAACTGGTTACAGAAGCAGCAAAAGTTCAAGATTGTGACGAACAAAAAGGGCCTCTCAAGTCAGAGACGTCCTGTGACAAATCTTTCGTCAGAAATTGAATGAAGGCACCTGTTTGGCAAGCCTGTGACGCAACCTCCTTTAATTGAACATTTATCGTGTGTTTATACTATGCCTGACATCAAAATGAATTGAAAAAAAAATAATAGAATCATAAATTACTTTTATTGTTTTTATACTTTTTACAATCGTTTATGCAAATCTAATTCGAATCATTTTTCCGGACAATAAAAACAAAGTGAAATGAGAAAAAATGGATTTTCATATTCGGTTTCTTTTGATAGTGAAAATGTTTGAAGTGGAATTATTTAATGTAATGTAAAAAATCAAATTAAAAATTTGAATTAATTTTTTCTCTTTGTTGAGTATGAACAAAAGGTGTAAAAAAAAGTTAGGATGTTCAGAAAAACGAGTGCTATCAGTACCTGCGATCGGTTTCTCAATTCGCAAGGTTCGCCGAAAATTCACACGGACACGCGTGCATGAACACATCCGAAGCTGCAATTCGGATTATTCATTTGCATAATGAAACTGACCTTTACGCACGGAAAGTTCAATGTAGTTGGGAACGTGTTCTCGAACACACCAACATCCTCCAATTTATTGTATAACCGGACACCTGACGAATTATTTTCGAGGTATATTGGTGGGATTCTTTCGCTGACGTAACTTGTTCGGGATCGATCGCGCTCTTACGCATTTCTTATCTAAGTTGCCGGACCACTTTTTCGGCTGTTCCAATTCACATAATTTCAAGCCGACTATAATAAATAACCAATTTTGGATCGACAATTTTTTTTCCATTGTGATTTTTTTTTCTTTTTTTTCGACAGATAAAAAAATTATTTCTTTTATTCATTACACTTAGTTTGCATTTTTTAATATGAATGTTTTTCTATAATTTGCAATCTTATATTGATTTATAACTTTTAAATTGATTCAAGAATGAAATGTTAAAAATAAAATTTTACTAAATGCCAAAATACTTTGCCTTTTTTGTTGTCACATTTTGATGTTTATAAATTTTCAGTTTTATAATTTTAGAAATTTGTTACATGATCTTCTTTTATTATTATACTGAGTACTAAATTCTTTTTTATATTTTGCGTTGAAATTTTATTAAATTGTCAAATAGAATTTTTTTTTCAAACTTTTGTTTTACAGAAAGAGAAAAGATTTTGTAACGCCGAAGGCGTTAGAACATAAAAATCTATTGCTCAAATTGATGTTCACAGTTTTGAAAGAATGTAAACACCTGCTGAAAAATTCTAGTAATTTTCTATTAAGATAAAAAAAAGGACGTAAAAAACAATTACACCCAAAGGAAACATTTCTAATATACCAATTACTCCAAAGTGTTAAGTGGATGAAAAGAAAAAAAGGCACTTGGAAAATAACATCGAAATTTTTATCCACAAAAAGATATTTTTCTCAGAAAATTTGCAACAAATTTCTAAACGTTGTTCCAACATTCTTTTGTGTCTATTTCTCATCGATTTGATGAATTTTTCAAATTATTACATGTATGTGTTACAAAAATTTGCAAAAATTGAATGGAAATCACAATTGAAAAAAATGGTCATCGAACCTCGGACATGCAGAATAAAATCCAAAAAAAGCCTTATGGATCGGTGCGAAACAAGTCGATTCCACTTAGTCCTTTATCCTGTTGCACATCACTTGATAAGCCAAATGAAAAATTGTACGACAAAACTAACGAGAGTGAAGCACCAAAATAGTCACTAATGATAGATCGTCCCCGGGCACTGTACTTACCATAATTAAAGTTCGACACTAATCAATGTTCCTCTAAACGACTATAAGGGAACGTTTAAAACTGACACATGTCTCGAGGACCGATATGTCCCGAGAGCCAACTTCTTCTTGGACCGGCACCGTAGAACATTTATAGGATTCACCTGATTGCTAAGTGGGGGTGCCAAAGAGGTGGTAACGTTGGTTCATGCAACTATTGCGAACGCCCAAAGATGCTGTAATTCCTTAGTCTTCCTCGTCTCCTTTTTCGCCTTTTCTTTTCCATTCGCGAATCCTAAGAGAAAGGGCAACAGGAAAAGTGAATGAGCGAAACAGAAAGTGAAAGACGCCAATTCGCACTTGTGCTTGTTAACAATCATGTTTTTCCAATCCACCGCCCCAATAACACATTTATATATGGTTCATAAGTATAAATAAATATATTTACCTACTTTAATGTTGAATATGTGAGTACTGAGTGTATGACTCATATACAGTTTCATATTAGAAGTCATATATAATTTTAGATATAATCTAAAATGAATCATTTTCAAACGAAACATATCTAGCATATATGTAACCATGTATCGCTATATATAACTCATAAACAATCACATTTGATTTTATAGATAGAGTCATAAATATTTTTAACTATACTCATATATTGAATACCATATATGTAATGTTATTTAATTTCAGAAATACTATTTCTTATATATTTGCAACATATATGAGATATTTATAAATCTGTGGTACAAACGCCAAATATGATCCATATATGGGACTCATATATGTTACAAATGAAATTATAACTTAAGATTTTCGTATTAAATTTTCATGATCTTTCCAATACAAAGATGAACTTAAAAATTTTGAATTCGCAAAGAAATAAATTTTTTTAGAAAATGCAAAGAGTTTACTTAAAAAGTTTCTTAATGACAGCGAAGTACTTAAGAAAGAGCATATGCGCAAACGATTTTCGTTTGCAGAATTGAAAATAGCTTGTAACATGCAAATTCAACGTACGATTTAGCACGATGCCTCCGAATATGACATTTTCGTTGCAATTTGACCGGTGCTTAGTTATGCAATCTTGCATTTGTTGTGAGGCATTGTGTTAATAAATGTTTTGCAAGATGTGTGCGCATTTTCCCAGCTTCTCATTTTCGTCTTCCCCCTTCTCCCCTGTCCGACGAACGTAACATTTTGACAGTAACGAATTTGATCAATTACGTATATAGAAATAAATTAATTTCTTGCCTGTTACATTATGCTGTTTAATCTAATGAAGACGGAAATGTGGGTTCTTTGAACGAGTTTGGTTTATGGGCGATTACGGGATCGGTTTTATGAGACATTTGACAAGATTTGCGATGCAAAAACTGCCGTCTAAGAGTACTCAACGAAATTATAAAACACCTCTAATGATTAATAACGACCGGCGATTGAAAAATTATTTGTTTAAACATTTCATTTCAAGCTTAAAAAATGCCTTAGTAAAAAAAAGCTATACATTTCCATACGCTCCATAATCCATGTGTAAAAAAATTATAAATATCCAAACACATGTGGAAAATATTGTCAATATACTGTCAGTAATTGATTTTTTTTTTCAAAATAATGTAATGCCAATATCTAATTTTTTTTTAGTAGAACGTAGAAATTTTTTTGTACATGAAAATGATGGATGTGAATATGCACAATTTTGTGATATTGAAAACAGGTGAATCTGACAAAACAGTGATGTTAAATATTGTTACACAAGTCAAATTGTTGACAAAATCGACAACCTTGCATTGAACAAAAAAAGATCACATTAACTCTAATTTAGAAATTACTGTAACAACCTTGTTGTCACCTTGCGCATAATTTGATTTTCGAAGATGGGTCCCATTCAGAAGTCGTCCGAAGTCGTACATTTGATCAAATGTTTTCACAACCATCGTAACCGAGCGAGCATTTCCAATTCAAATGGATTCGATTTTGAACAACCGTAAAGTTTAATCAGAACAGGGTCTGATACAAACAACACTTTTTGATTCTCAATAGAAAAAAGTGTATTTAACTTTGTTTGTCAAAAATATTTTGGAACAGTGTTTTTAAAAAAATGTTCGTACCGAAAATAAACTTATGATACAGAATCATCAAAATTTCATTGATGGGTTTTGTGTAGGGTCACTTGCCTTGGGTTAAGCATTACAAAAGTTGTTTGGTATTTTGTCGACATCCATATTCATGACACCTCAAGTGTTCTGTCGAAAAATGCTTATCCGAATGATCCGAACGAATGTTTACGGTCCTACAATAAAATAAAAATATTTGATAACATTAAAAATATTCATCATAATATTTAATTTTACCTTTAGTCGCATAAACGTTGGACTTTCCGACTATCAAACTTAATTCGGATAGAGGCGCCTCGCTTCTTTAGAATATTATATTATTTTTAATTTTTTTTTTTTTTTAAGAATGTGCTCCAGTCGGCAATTTATTACAGTTCCAATTGAATCCACTGTGTATTTGTTTTTCTATACTCTTTTTTAAAACAATTTTCGATCATGAACTTTGAAATACAATTTCGCAATAGGAAAGTAAAAATTATGGAAAAATAAAATCAAGGATCACATCGGTTTTTGGGCAAAAACAAGAAATTAATTGAAATTAAAATTCATCAAATTGGGACCCGTTTTCTTTTTTTATAATTTTTTTTCAGCGGTGAAATAAACGCTGAGGTTTGTCGATTAATCACCAATACAAATATGCATTGATGAAATGATTTAAATAAACCGACAAATAATCATTGAAAAATGTGCCATAAATTCTTACAAGTTTGTATGACAACGGGTTTAAAAAAAACATCAAAAAATATTCATTGCGAAAAAAAGTGCATGAGAATTTAAATTTGAATCGGAATTTAAATATTTTTAATTACTTTTTTATGTTACATTCTTCCTCCTGGTGATATTAATCTTCCAATTGTTCTTGAGAATGCGCACCGAATGGACAAAAAGTGTTTTATTCATTTTTGTTTGTTTACTTTCTCTTAATGTCCACACCTGGTTTACATCTTTAAATACGCGGAATGATTCTACATCTTTAAAACTTATCTCGATGTTGTTTTCGCGAAAAAAAAAAACATTCTTAATTTATCGTCGGATTATTAAATTACAAAATTACCAACTTTCAAGCCCATAAATTCGTTCAGTTTTAGTTGGATGAAAAAATTTGTTTTCAAATTTAAAACTCAGTTGTGAAAACGTTGGAACAATTTTTTTCGTACAATTTTTGTGATAAAAAAAGGAGTGCAAAAAAATCACCCGAGTTCAACAAAAACAAAGTTCCATGATGGATAAAGAACGGTTTCATCTTCGATGCAAAGGACGTACCTTCCATGAAGGTCGGATTCACACAGTTCTCATTTTTACAACTTCACGTAAAATTTTTTTCGACGCCTGATGCCCTAGAAACAAGAAATCAAATTTCAAAATCATAAAAGAGAAAGAGAACAGTCACAAATTGATAAAAACATCATATCAATTCATAGATAGATGAGCACGTAGAAAAGTAGTTTCGATGAGCCGTCAATTTCATACCATAGCATTGCATAATTGAAATGTCAACGCTGATGATTTATTATTGAATGGAGACGCTTAATAATTTTTTCAAGATGTGTGTTCAATTTTTGATTGAGAAGTTAATATATTTTTCATATCATCTTATTATTGTTTATCACATTTTTTTTCAGTTTCTATCATCTTCACTCATTGTTCCACTTTTAACTCTTTATTTAATTCTTTATTTTACTACTTTTGCACTTTTCAATCTATAGATCTTTTTCTTTGTTTGCAGAAGAGGCTGATATTTTGAAAATTGTTTGAAATGCAAGTAAGTTTTATTTGCAAAAAAGTTGTTCATGAAAATGCACCTTGCTTTACATGCTTCCAGCACACACCAGACATAACCTCAAAAAGTAAGTAAATTGCATTACAATAAAAATATTAACATTTGATTGTCCTTGACAGTTGCAAAAATTTTTTAATATGTTATCCCTTTTTCAACACTAGAAAACAATTGTCAATCAATGAAATGTCATTTTATAAATCTTGCAAAACAATCTGTTGAGTAAGTTGCTAAACAAGAATTCTAATTTGTTTTGTTTTCAATTGTCAGGTTCTGATTGTTGAACATGTTACTAGGACTGCTCCGACGGACGGTTAAGAAAGATTCCTTGAAGTCCTGCTTGCAAATTGTCAATCCTCAACATCAGGTACGATTTTTGGAAACGAGGCAGCGGTTAAGGATGAACGAAGCTTTTGTGCGTTACGATGAGGACAGCGACAGGTTCGACATCTCGTTTCGGTACATCAACGAGGATCTGGTTGTTGATCGGCAGTACAATTTCAATCGCCAGGTCAACGAACCTATCGAGAGTTTTCTCAAAAGAATCGATGCCAATGTTTCAAAAACTTTGACCAAAATCAAAGATAAAAAGAAGAAAAAAGGTTTGTTTCGGTAATCATTTATTGTTTGGTATCAACGAATTATGTAATGATAAAATAATTAATGAATTCTATATGTTTATACATTTTTGTTTGCAGAAAAAAAGAAAGGAGGAGCGTCTGAATCGTCTGAAAAAGAAGAAATTACAGATAATGTTGTTGCAGAAAAGATAAAAATATTGAGAAAGAACGAAAAAATTGACAACAGTGTGACGTGTAAAGAAATTTTGCAGGAATCATCTGATGTGATTCTCGAGGTTTTAGGAAACAAATATTCTTTGAACGTCAATTGTCCCTGGGTGGAATGTATCAAACTTCCAAACACAATCATGAACGGGTTCCCAGTTTACCCATCGAAGATGGAGACTCTGCATATGAACAAACAGGATTCTCTTTTTACATGGTTGAATTTTCTTTTTGAAAATATTTCTTTCCATTTGTCTTAAAACTTTTCTTGTGATCTTGTACGAATGTTGTTTACGTTTGTAAACAGTGAAAGTTTACTTTTAACCGTTTATTTAAAAAAATAGTTTTATGCTTTGATTCTTGAAAAAATAACATTGAAATTTTTGTGTATCAATTGTAGGTTCAAAGAGGATAAAAAGAAACCTGTAACTAGTGAAGACAGATGGATAGAAGTTTCGAAAGGTTTTATTTATATTCCAACAGTAGAAGACATAGGATGTAGGTTGAAATTAATTTGCAAACCAGCAATGGGAGACAGATTTGGACCAGAATCTGAAGTGGAATCGTTGAATGCTGTCCAGGCTGGTCCTGGATACTGTCCTTTTGAAACAAGGCATGCTTTTACGAAAGAAAAACTCAGCGGAAAGAAGTAATGAAATTTTAAACTGTTATAAATTTTGTGTTTAGTTTTTATTTTTCTAACAATTTTTTTTTTTACAGTTTCAGAGTAATGTCTTATAATCTTTTAGCTGATGCATATGCTGACTCAGATTATTCTCGAGAAACACTTTTCAATTATTGTCCAGTCTATGCTTTAGATATTGATTATAGAAAAGCACTTTTCATCAAAGAGATACTAGGTATTGAATCATACATTTTTCTATTTCTTTTTTTATTATTAGGGGAGAGTGACCAACACTGAGACGGTCCAACAGTGAGACATTGCAAATAATCCATAAACTATTGCTTGAAAAAATATGAAAAAATTAATAAAGTCTCATTTTCTAATGTCCTACAAACGGCTA
>JAAMPD010001250.1:0-24296 GCA_025266255.1 Trissolcus basalis | reverse complement strand
AATTGAGGGTCCGGATGCAATAACCAGACTTACGCTCGAACGGCCTATTTTCAAATTGAAAAAGTGTCGAGGAAATTTTTGATTTCGATATACTTTGAGTAGCCAAATTCTTCGTAATAATCTAAAGAACAATTTGGCTACTCAAAATATGTCTGAAACGAAAATTTTCTCGATACTTTCTGGTTTTTAACACATAACCTCTCGAGCGTATGTCTGGTTATTGCATCCGGACCCTCAATTGTATATTTTTTGCTTGAAAAAAAAAAAAAAAAAAATAGAAATAAAAATTTTTTTTGTATTAATTTTGTTTGAAGTGTATTTTGTACGTGCAGTTACGCATCAGGAATAACAAGGTAAGATCGTGTCCGAAGATGGCCTAGATATTTAGCGGACTGTAAGAAAAGGGCGGCAGCGCTTCTTTATGCGCCGTCAAAAGAAAGGGTTCGCTCGTTTCCTCGGTGACTTGGTTCCCGCGGTCGATGACACAGAGAAAAAAAAACCGTGAGAAGGGTACGCGCAACTGCGTGGGTCCAATTGTTTTTTCCCCAAGCGCAATCGCGTATCCCATTATTCGACGGCCCTCTTCGTATATCTACATACCCAAATTTTTTTTCCACCCGCGGGTTTCCAATCAAAAGACACGCCTTGCAGCTCGTTTTATGCATCTCATTTTTTTCCTCACGGAAATGAAATTGCTTCATAATAAAACTCGCCGATTCAAAAACCTTCGGCAATTATTTCACTAGGATAATTGAAATCACAAAAAATGGTCTAATTCAAAATCAAAATGTTTAAGACGAAAAAAAAGAAAAAAAAAAACGAAGAATTCAAAATCAACTCGTTAATTATTTTTATCAAAATGAGAGCAAACTATAAATTAGAAAGTCAAGTTTTTTTTGTTATCGTTGCACTTAAAAAAGGTGAATTTTCGATGTGGATATTCCCAGTGAAAGTACAAAGTGTGTCAGAAATTTTTTTATGGCTAATCTTCCGGACACAATTGTGATTCATAGCCCGTATGCTCAACACTTTTATCATATTGCGCATCCAATTTTTAACTGTCCTTCCGTGAACGAGAAAATCAATTTGTATTTATAATTTAATATTTAAGAGTTTTAAGGTCATTGTTGTTTACAAAAATTTAAACCAAAAATGTCATAGATATTTCTCTTGTGTTGAAAATATTATTTAACAGTATTTAAAATGTTTAAACAATTCAAGTTGACTCCAATATAAAAACTCAAAGTTTGAAATTTGACAGCACGTACCAATGTTATTATCGTTTATTAAAGAATAATTTAATAATGTTTGAAGGTCATATTTGTTTATGAACATGATTGTTAAAATAAAAAGAAAAAAAACAAAGGCTAAAAACAGCTTAAACAAATATTGAATTTTGTTTGCCAATGTACCAATGTTTTTATTGTTTATTGAAGAATAATTTGATAATGTTTAAAGGTCATATTTGTTAATGAACATGACTGTTAAAATAAAAAAGGACGAAAGAAGGGTTAAAAATAGCTGAAACAAATGTTGAATTTTGTTTGCAGGAATCACATTTAAAGCTCACCGTTTAATATTGGCAGCATGCAGCAAACACTTTCAGGAACTATTCGAAGGGATGCCGACGTCGCCAGCAGGGCTGATCGTCATCCTCGATGGTATGAGCGCCCAAAATATGGCCTCGCTGCTCGAGTTCATGTACCGTGGCGAAGTCCACGTCTCGCAAGAATCTCTCAGTTCCTTCCTCAAAGCTGCGGAATGCCTTCAGGTAATCAACACGATTCATTTGAATGCCGGTGTAAAAAAGCCTTTCTCATTCTCTCTGTCTGTCTGTCTCTTTCTTTCTCTGCACGTGTCCATCTGCGCGCGGTCGTTGAACCCTTTTTTTGAAAACAAAAAAAAAAATAATAATAAGAGTGAGATGAAAAAAAGGTGCTTTGTTGGTGATTGCGCAGGTAAAGGGCCTCTCGATAGAACACGAGAAGTTGGCTGTGGCCCAAAGGCACGCGGCCGAGACCAAAAGTGCAGATTCGGGCGTCGCCGAGCCGGTCGTTAACAACATCGCCGAGACCGCTGAAACGCCTGGAACACCGGAGCTGCCCCAGGGCAACCACATCAAAAGGACCCCCACGCCTGCCCCCTCGCCTGCCCCCACTTACCCCCTTCCCAGCGCCTACCACACTGCCCAATACTACGACAATCCGCAGAAAAAGTTACTCAGGTTTGTAATCTCTCAAGGTGATATAATATTTGTATATTCTGTCTCTCTTGCACAATTTTGTTACTTTCGTACTTTTGTGTCAAACGAATAACTTTTGTTCCAATTGTCTGTCAATAGTATGTAGTCAAAATTGATTTTGTTACTGTAAAACACTTCTTCCAAGAGAAAATACAAAGCCAATAAACGAAATATTTTTATTATATTATTCGTCAGAAAATGATAAAATAACTAAATTGTGCGAGAGAGACAAAATGTCTCTATGCCATTTCACCTTAATTATTCAGCCAATCTAATCTAAATGTCCCTAGTAAAAAAGATCATATATTGTTCATATATTATCAATATATTGACAATACATTGTCAGTATATTGGCAATATATGCCAATATATTGACCATATATTTTTTAATATTTTTCATATATGGACTGTATATTGGCAATATATTAGCAATTTTTCAAAAAAATCAATATATTGTTCATAGATTGACAATATATTGTCTATGTATGGTCAATATATTGTTCATATATTGTCAATACATTGACCATATATTTTTTAATATTTTTCATATATGGCTGTATATTGGCAATATATTAGCAATTTCCCAAAAAAATCAATATATTGTTCATAGATTGGCAATATATTGTTTATATATGGTCAATATATTGTTCATATATTTTCAATACATTGTCAATACATTGAAAATACATTGATAATATATGGACGATATATTGTCAATATATGGTCAATATATGATTTTTCAAATAATATATTGTTAATATATGTTTTATGTATGGACAATATATGATCCTTTTCACTAGGGGTGGTATAATAAATGAACAAAAAATGAATTGTGATATTTGTCTTATAGCAGGTCGCCGAGTGACATCGATTCCTTAAGACGAGCCAGCGTCCTGCGGGATGGAGCCGCATTCCGACCCGCTTCCGCGCCGCATCCACTCTTACTGGACAACCCGTATCAGCCTTTCGTACATCATCCCGACACACCTGCACATCCTCATACTGCGCCTCATACTCCGACAGACCTCAAGAGAGAATTTGCCAGAGACTCGTCGACTGAGCGCGAAAACGGTGACTTGAAGGAAAATGTTGCCGAAGGTAATTGAAATTGTTTTTTTCAACAGATGACGACGATGCTGTTGCTCAAAAAGTTGTGTCAATATTGCCGTTACTCTAAAATCATTTGTTCATAAAGCGTGTTTGTTTCTTTTCTGATTTGTGCTTTTGTCATAGATTTGCGTATAAAACAAGAACCTTTCTCGATATCTGATCGGGAAAGAGCAGAAAAACTTGCAGAGAGCCTGAGCAGAGAAGTTTATGCAAACAATCAAAGCCGATATGATAGCAGAAATTATGCAAACAACACGGATCATGCCCATCACGGAGCACAACTCGCCCCTGGAATGGCAAACTTGCCTCCAGCTCATCCACCAACTCCTGAGCTCAGTCCGGCCATGTGGAACTCCAAAATTAACAAGGCAGGCACAGTTACCACACCTGACGGTAAGTTTTACAAATAATTCGTACTTTCGTAGTTGGTTCTTGCTAAACGGCTGCTTTATAAATGAAAGTAATTAAAAAAACATTCAAAAATAATGAATTCAAAGTATCAATTGGCGAACAACAATGCCCACTCAAAATGGATCTTGTGATGAAAGCCCCGCATTCAAGTTACCAAATGCATGAGTTACGCCATCGCTGCAGGTGAAACCCATTCAAACCCAGGCTTTCTCTTTTTTTTTATGTCCCACAAAATAGATGTGATTCATTTCGCCTGCACCGGTACTTCGCACGACATATTCATCACTTTTTATTCTCAATTTTTCGTGGGAATCCCAAAACGTATACTGCTTTTATCAATATTCAAAATAAAGGCATTTAATTTTTCCTTCGTTCATGATCATCGGAATATCAATTTTATATAAAAAGCAAAAAGTAACATTTTGAAGATGGATACTGAATAAGAATCAATTTATGTTGGATTTTTGTCAAAAAATGTGGCGAGAAAAAAGTGAGGAAGGAATGAGGGTTTGTGATCAACCGATCGAAAAACGTGTGCATCGTGGTGGCATTGTCTTTGATATGTGAGGTCGGGAAAAAAGACGAGACGAAGAGAAAGAAGTTGACTTTGAAAAGTTCGTCGAAGCAAAAAGGTGTCCTAATTGCTGCACCTTTGTTGGCTTTCCTCTGGCTTGCACCCGCTTTGTGCACGCGAAGCGTGGCGTAATGCTAAGTGGCTTGCTTGTTACAAAAGATGCACGTGCTCCGAAGACGCGTTTTCTTTTTTTTTCCTTTTTTTGTCATTTTCACACCCCGCGAGCCTCCTTTTTATATAGTTATTTAACCCACTTTTCCGGCTTTATGGCACATTGCACATCCGTGCAAACCCATTTCCGAGGCCTTTGAATCTTCAAAGTACAACGAATCGCCGCTGCTAATTCAACCAAAATAAAACCCTCACTCTTCACTTTATTTTCAAACATACAACTTTTCTTCAACCAACTTTCCAACAATTTTACACAAAATAAATCGAAGATATTACAAACTAATAAATATTGCTAAATATCCAGGCGCATCACAAAAATACGAGATAGATCTAAATAATCATCACTTTAATTGAGTAAATGATTTTACATTATTGAATAAAACAATTGATTTTAAAAGTTATCAATATTGTGACGCAGCATTGCAACGTTTTCGTACTTAAAGTGAAATCAAGTCGTATAGATTGCATTTACAATGTCACCACAAGTGTCAAAGAAAGCTAAAAGACGTGACTTCAGATACAATATGTGGACAATCTGGATAACAAAAATAATGTAATAAATATTCGCTCTAAACGCTAAAAGAATCACTCAAAATTCGTTTTAAACAGCTTTCAAGGTGCAAAAATGTTAAATGTAAAATGTTATTTTTTAAAACATATTCTGATAATGAAAATCTAGTTTAAAAGAAATAACTAGATTGTCCAACTAAACAAACAAATTTGTAGAAATCGCAAATAAAATGAGTAAATTCGAATCTGACGACAAGTTAAGGACCTGTTTTTCGTCATCCAAAATGAACTAGATATAATAGTGAAACTAAATTTATTAAATGAAAATCATTAATTCTTGTTGGTATGTATAAAATACGGAACAGATGATTGCAATTAAAGAAAACGAAAGGAATGATAAGGATTGATATAAAAAAGGAGGCAGATGAGAGAAAGTAATTGAATAAATAATTGAGAAAGAAAAGCCGTGGCTGATATATTCATGAGCCGGTGGAATTGCAGCGTGATTCTGAGCCAAGTATCTAAGCAACGAGGAACGAAAAGTTGACATTGAAAAGCTGAAAGTGAAACTGGATCCTTAAAGGAGCAAGCTTGATTTAGGGGGTTGTCAAGGGTGAATTGCATTGAGAAGACTCAGGTACAGCCGAGTCAGAGGGAGACGCACGAACCGGCCCGGAGAGACACGCGCGTTTATTGATCGCCCCTCACAAGCGCTTATGCGTCGGCTTTTCCTGCGCCCGCTCAAATTAAGCTCACACTTTTCTTTCCCAGCACATACGTTTCTTCACAATCCTTTCTATTTCATATCAACTTTCAACTCACTCACAACATCATCTTTTTTTTTTTTTTCATTTTTTTCAACTCCCGTTTGACTTCTTCGTAATCTCAAACTTTTTCAATTGAATCAAAATGTAAAAAATGTTTTTTCCTTTTAATCCTTTCTTTCAATCCTGCCAATTTGTTACAGTTAGTATTTCACTTTTTTTTTTATTCGCTTCTTTGAATAGTTGATTTTTGATTTGGCTCGGAACCTTCAAATAAGATGAATTGAACGGAAAATAATTAACCATTTAATTTTAGACCGTTATCGAGTTTCGACCAACAATTTAATGAACCAAATGACGTTAGGAATAAAAGTTTGTCTAAGACTTTTTATTCATGAAAAAAAGTTGTTTTGCAGCTCGTGGTAACGAGTTTTTTTTATAATGAAAAGAGAGCCGGTTCATTAGTACGGCATTGCACACAGCGTGGTTCGCTTCATGATTGGATAGAATTTTTGGTATTTTGTGCAACTAGTAACCTCTTATCAATGACTATCAAATGTACGAAATTTTCCACTTGAACATTGTAATTACCTGGCGTTAATTGTCATAACGATCGGCTTTGCATGAAAATTTTTATTCTAAAATAAAACATTCGTTTTTTCCACTCTCAACAAATTAATCACAGTTTGTTCAAACATTTTATTTTATTGCATTACTATTTTATATTTTGTTTTGTTAATTTGTAAAATTAAACAAGTAATTTTATTTTCTTTTTTGTATTTATTAGTTTGACTGTTTTTTCGGTGATTTAATAAATAAAGTTGGTGAATTAGCTAGGAATAATCTAATCGGAGAAATCTAACGAAATGAAAGATCAATTCGAAAATTGGTGCGACCTAGTTTTGGGGTAAAAAGGGACGGAGATTCCATAACAGAAAACCAAATCGGAGAATCTCGCAGCTCCGAGCACGCTTCTGTTATCAAGTTATCTTGAGTTATTGTGTTGTCAAAGCAAAACGCCTTGCACGAGCTCAAATACACTAATATTTCTTCACACAAAAGCTCTTTTTTTTATTCCCCATCGCTAAAATTATTAACCAATTGCAATGCCTTTATTTGTTTGCTTGTTTTTTTTTTCAATTTCATATTTTTATTTTGATCAAAATATTTGTATATTCCTGCCAACAATTGAAAATAGACAGATTGGTAGTTCAAAAAAGTACTGAAAGTTGAATTGACCGCGAAATAACGTGGTTGGAAAGTTTTTTCTTATCGTAATTGGTAGGCTGATTATGTGTGGCAGTGCAGGTGGTGAATTACAAATCATGATCAGGGGGTATATTTTTTCAGGGTAAAAACTCTCTTGGAAAGCCGAAGGCTGAAATTTTGTTCAAGTGTCACGCGAGCATATTTCCGATATATATTTTTACCCGCGACATTCGTGATGTGAGGCCGTTATTAGAGACCTTTCCGTAATTCTGCAATCGTCGTTTGCCATCTCCCACGATTAATTCAATTTTTCGGATGCTTTTCAACGGATTCTTTCATTTCGTTTGAATATTTTCATCCGTGGAAAGTCTCCAAATTGATCAGTCGTACCAATAGTTAATAATGAATTGAACTTGATGAAAAAACCAAATTCATTGTTTTAGGGTCAAAAAATCACACCAGCTTGTTTAAAATTCCTTCAAATTGAAGTTTGACAAAAACTAAAGACTTTTTGAATAACGTAATAATAACAACCTATAGATTAAGGATACCAAGGGTACTCAAAATTATAATTAAAAATCGTTTAAAAATATTCTCAACTGTTATCTTACAATGTTTGAATATTAGTGAAGTTGTTGAATTATTGTCAATGTAGATTTGTGGAGTGAAAAATGACATGATGGCGAAAATAAGAATTGTGTTGTGGGTGCATGGGAAGGAATGTGAGTTTTGTGGAAAAAATTGAAGGCCCGGGGAGAGAGGCACGATGCGGGATCGCGCTGGGCGACACCTTGCGCACCAATCAATACATTCGTACAAAAGTGAGACGAAAGGCGATTGCGTGCTGCGTCGGGTTGCGTGTGCGCTCACTCTCCCCGTGCGTATATAAATATGCGTTGTCACATGTCCACGTCTATACACACGCGCGCGCATCCTTGTGTTGGTACACGTGTCGTTAACAAAAATCCACTGCATGTCACGATAATTCTAATCTTGTTCTTTATCTTCCTCCCTCTCCTTCTTTCTCCGATCCGTATACACTTTTTTTTTCTTTCTACCGAATTATATCACACACTATATATATTTTCAAACTATTGTTTCATTCATTTTTCCAATTCACCACAATTGCTATTACAAATTATTATCTGCGCGTTTTTATTTTATTATCTTGAATTTTTATTATTCGCTAACAATTTTATTCTAGGCAAATTTTTATTTCATGTACAAATTCATCTAAAAGATGTACCGACTTTTTACATTTAACCATTTTTTTAAATCAGAGATCAGGATTTTTTTTTGTTTCTGCAAAATAGAAAGATATAACAACATATATGACAGACATATTTTTGTCCATTATCCATTCTAAAAAAAGAGGCAATGTTTTTGGAAAACTTGTTATTACAGTGATATATAAAATGGAATGAGGAAAGAAGAAAAACTTTTGCAATTTAGGAGATGAAAAAAAGGGGGGGAGGGGGACGTGGAAAAGAAATCCGCAGTTGAAGTAAACATGTTGACTTTCGATGAATAGTAATAACGTGATATGTTTCTGAGAAAAAGGCTCTCTTTATCTCTAATAGCTGGATTCACATTTTCGTTCAAAGTTTTATATTTAAACGCGGATATTGTGAATTTAATTATAGATCCAATTTTTCTGTCGCCCTGTTGTTTTTTTTCTCGTAATGCAGCTCGTAACATCACATCTTAGCACTTTTTAAACATTCATGCTTTTCCGAATTCTACAATTTATATTACCATTTTAATATATTTATATTTAAATAATATTAGATAATGTAGTTTTCTTTGTATTTGTTCAAGATTTTTTATATTGACTTTTTTGTACCATTGTCAATGAATGAATATGTAGATTTGAATAAAATCTGTAAAAACAATGACGGTTTGAATAAAAAATGGTGGTTGCGAGTTTTGTAGGCTATATGTCACTGTTAGCCCGAATGACCCTAAAAATGTTTGAAGAATGCGATTTGATTATTGGGCGATAAAGCAAGCAGTCGCATTTTAAAAAATATAAAAATTTGAATTATGCTGCATACATAATTTTAGATGTGTATATTTGTCCAAGTCCATTAGATGATCAATCTAATAGCATATAGGCTTTTTCGACTTGTGATTTTGACAACGACCAGCTACATTATTTGCATAAGTTTTGGATAACACGCGAGTTCGCATATTTGAATTTCAAAACGGTATTTTTGATGTATCTTTATCACCGCCTATATTTGTCAAACGTTGTCATAGTTCTATTTCACAAAATAGAGTCCCACCCTGTGCTGACACAAATTCACTTCTAACATGACATAAAAAAAGCTTTCAAATATCTCAACAACATTTTTTCTTCAACATTTATAATTATAAAGTCATATATTTTTGTTATTGAAAGTGAATGAATTGTAAAATGAATGTTGTTTGTTCGAAAATAAAGTTGTTTGCGTGACTAAAATGCGCGCTGGTGATAAATCGGTTGTAAATCAGTGTAGAAACATAATATGCCTGAGAGGCTCAAAAAATGGATCGGGTTGTGTCTAATAAATAGATACGTGAATGAAAATGATATGTGGGCAAAAAGAACAAAGAAAGCCTCCGAGGCACGTTTAACTTAAGGCGCCAGGAAGCGAACAGCATCGTGTTATTTTTTTCCTCCCCCACCCGAGTTGCTTTTTTTTTGTTCCTTTTTGAAAAAGGGGAATGACCGTTTCTCAGAACGATATGCCATCTGCAGTGTGTGTATGCGCGCTTTCGCTCGACATTCATTCATAATTGCTTGCGCGAAAGTTTAACATTGCTCAACCTTCATCCAATATTTACTATTCAAAACAACATCATTTTTATTCACGCTTACATTTTTTACACTCAATTTTTATCATAACCAAAAATGTATGCAAGCTCATCGTTGCTTACCATTGATTATTAATAAACAATAAAATTTGTAACAACAAAAAAGACATATGAAATTTGAAAGTTGTTAAAAGATTAGAAAAATGTTTGGAGAAAAGAGAATTCGGGTCGATGATGGAATAAAGAATCGCATTGGGTGAAATTAGCATTTGGAAGGTAAATTTGAGATCCGCATACAGCGTTAGGAAGTGAGTTATGCTAATGGGCCTTTATTCTCTAATGCTGTTTTATGCTAATAATCATTTAAAAATTGTTCACTTTATAACGCCCGCGGTGTGCTGCGATGCTGTTTTTTCAAGGTTCAGATTTCAAATACCGGTTTTCGTTTTGCGCAACGAGGTCGTTGGCCCCCGTTTGACATGGCTTTGATTCATCATGCTCTTAAGGGTCCCACACAATGGCCCATTCAAATTTCGTGCTAATTGCATTAATCGCTCTCTTGACTTCATAGCTACACGCGTTTTTACACGCATTTCCTTCTCTTCTCAATTTTGTTCCAATTTCAACATTCTTTTTTTGTTCAATTATTATAACAACAAGGCTATCCTGCGGTCAAAACAATAATTACAATCAAAATATGAAATAACAACATTTATTAATGACAATATGTGAAATACCAAAACTGAGCCATTTCAAGGTCAGATGAATATTGTTTTTTGACGAACGAAAAAAAAACAATTGAAAAATTTAACAAAATGACAAAAATCGTTTGAAGGTCATCGAGAGGTCAATAGGTACAAAATATAATTAAACAAAGAGAAAAATAATGAATATACGAAAGCAAACATTCAGATAATGAGATGATATAAATATTGTAAAGGGCGTTTTGAAGAAACATATTTTAGGAAACTGAAATTTGGAAGGATTTTGTGGGACAAAGATTCATTTGCATCGCAAGCATCTAAGACCGACTAACGGCTCTATTCGACTAATTTCAAATTCAAACGTTAATCAAAGCGAGCGAGAGAGAAGGAAACATGGAGAATAAATTTGGTCTATTATATCTGATGGACGAAAAAATGCGTCGACTATAAAAATGTCACGATATCTTCGTGAAGGAATTAGTTTGTCGTTTGGCTGATGTAAGACTGCTTTTGCAGTATGATTGTTAGATAAGAGAAAAAACGTCAAGAAATAGTAGAGAGCGACCAATCGCGCAACTTTTTGTTTCGAATATCAATATAAATGACATCATTGAAAAAGAAAGAAAAAAATTAAATAAAATAAAAACTATTGAATTTATCAGAACCTAACTTGTCGCTCTGTTATCGAACTTCAAATATATGATAGAAAAAACGACAAGTTTGATAGTATAATATATGCACCTGATTCGAGAAAAGAGTCAGATGACCTTGACAAAATCTATTCCCCGAAAAATATACTTTAGATATAGGTTTTTCTTCTTTTCTTGTTCAATATCAATTGTAATAAAGTGTGTTTAGCGATTAAGCGAATCTTTGATCAATTCTATTTCAAAGGTTAGTTTAATTTCAAGGTCCTTATAATGTGCAATCATAGGCATCGCGTATTTATCTATGACACTTGATAATACATCCAAATTTAGATAACAAACAAGTTTAGTTTCTCACATATGTCTTGTTCTTTTATACGATATATCATGAAAATTAAAATAATTTTTTTATTATCACAAAAACATGAATAATCAAAACGTTTTGCTTTCATGTGATGTTTGTTTTCACAAATTCGTTCCAATTTTTGTTCATATCCCAACGGTGAGATAACAGTTAGGACTTTTTCTTCTCGAATAAAATTGGGGTAAGAAAAAGCGCGTAGGAGTTACGGGGATGGAAGATGGGGGTGTAGGCGAGACCACGCACATAACATTGTTCAAGGCTTTGGGCCTTGACCCATTTCGTTCGCTGGCGCCAAATTGAGTGTTGGCCGAACGCGCAATCGAAATAAACAGGAGCACGCATATCCGAAAAAGACCACTCGATCCGACCCGCTCGGCGCAGCTCACAACCATGCCGTGGGAGAGAAAGAGTGTGCAAAATCAATGATTCTTGCTTGCCTAAAACATTTCTATACGTACACTTTTTTATACTCATTCAATCCAAATATACCTTTTTCTTTTGTTATTAAAAACCTCATCTATTTGTATTTAATAGAAATTATCAAAAATGATTATATTAAAACTGATGTCAAGATTTGAAAGATGTACCAAATTGTATAAAGGAAATGAAATATTGAACAAAAAAAATCATTAGAATAAAAAAGATTCGTTGCGTCATGGAGCCGCAAAAGTCATCGCTCTGGCACAATGAGAAGCCGCTTTTTTTGCCATTCGAATTTTCACGCCGGTTCAAATTAATAACTTGTCTTTCTCAGCTTGGTGTGTAAAAATACATCCCAAGAGGTCGTGCAACTCGGGCTGAAATGCGCGGCAACCTTCGGGCTATGAGCATTGATTTGATCGTTTTGGAGGAAAGCGAATTGGTTTGAGAAATAGCTCTCTGCAGTCGGTGCCAATGGCCTCGAGTCGCCACGCACGAACCGAAAGGATAGATTAGACAAAGGGACCGCATGCTCGGGGCCCCTTTCGCAATCGCCTACGTTAGAAGAGCCCACCAACATATTCAGGTCAAACCTACCAAACTTGTCCGCAGATTATTTGCATCCTTATCTTTTTTCTTCCTCTTATGATATTTCGACCCGTTCGTTCCTTTAATTTCACTTCAATTTAACGCGCAGATTTAAATTTATGATCATTGCTTCGATTATTATCAAGTGAAAGACAAATTTGTACGCTCTAGATGAGCTGGGAAACGATATCAATTTGAAACGCAACGCCATCTGCAGAATTCAATTTGAATGAAACATTGCTGCCATCTGTTGGTCCGAGCTTGAATTTAATTTTTTATTCTCACCCGCTCGCTTCATTCCAAATTATATTTTGTTTTACTTTGAAAAGGTCAAAAAACGAATCACTTATACAAATTGAACTTTGTTTAAACAAAATTAAACAAAATAATTAATTACAGTGGATAAAGTCATTCAAACCAAATTTAATATATGGCATATTATTTGGTTCAAGTATGAACCAAATTTGTGAAACTTTTTTTGAAAACTAAATACTAAACTAATTTATTGTTTTTTAGGTAAAAAGTTGAAGTGTCCATTCTGCGACCGACTGTACGGCTACGAGACAAATCTGCGCGCGCATATCCGCCAGCGTCATCAGGGTATACGGGTTCCGTGTCCGTTTTGCTCGCGGACCTTCACCAGGAACAACACGGTGCGACGACATATCGCCCGCGAGCACAAAACCGAGCTGAGTCTGAAGACGTTCCATCAGCAGGGTGGCCACACGGTCTCGGACGCGGTGCCTCAATAACGGGACCAGGTAACCGACCCGAGAAAAACCCGGCAAATCTAAAGATAAACTCAAAACGACGATGATAATGCGGCTACTACAGTGACCTGCGAGTGGCGAATGCATCCCAGTATGTGCACCAATAGACGACCACTGCCCCCCCCCTCCCTTCTCCTCTATTCTTACTCGTAACTCAACTCGGATTTTAAATCGCGAGTCGATTTTAAGTCAGATTTTTAACTTTAAAAGTTTTGTTGCATGTTATTTTTACCAACGGTTGCATTATCGTTTGATAAAAATGTTATTTATTTGTTAGCAAGTTATTCTGAATCGGCAGTTATTCTCTTTTATTTTATTTTTTGTTAATTTTTGATGGTCTGAATTTGAAATAAGTAATTATTATGGTTAACAATGATTAATTATATTGGACGGAATATGATTTTGGCTTCTTAACTAGATTGTGAGTGCAGATCGACTCGCGGTTGGAATTTCGGGGCCACGCAGCGTAAATGACAAAACTAGTCAATCAAAGTGCAACGGTCGATAAGTTATTGATAACGTTTGCGAAAAAGAAAAATGAAAAGAAATAGATTGAAAAGGATAATCGAAGGGATGCGACTAAGGAGAAAATGGACGGGAGAATTGGAATGAGTGTGTGAGTGTGAAAGACGTATCAAAAGAGCTGAAGCAGATTGACGTATGAAAAAAATGTAGATGAACGATTAACGAAGCAAGCAACTGATAAACAAATAGGTTGAATGAAATGAAATAATAGATGAAGATGTTGGATTTACAATGGACTTTTTGCCACTATAAACCGTTACAACCAATCCTAGTTCAAATGAATATATTGTTAAATCTGCGCCTAGAGTCGTTTTTTTCGACGACGCTACTACGGTTTTTAAATAGAGAAACTTAAGTTTAAGGTTTAAAAATGAAACGTCACGCACAGTGCCAAAAGAAAGAAAGAAAGAAATAACTAAGCAGAGTAAATAGGAAAAAGAAATAGTTGGGTGGAGAGCGAGCGCCACCTGGCGGCGACGCCCGCGCTCCAACAGTTTCCACGATGTGGAGAAGGCGCCTTCTTTGTGATAGCTATTATCGCGTGCAATAGTAAGAATTGCTAACTGTTTTTGTACATGTACATTTTATATATACAGAAGAAATGGAAACAAAGATAAATGAATGTATTTTACATATATACAAGAAAATGACTTATATAACAATAGTTTTGCAGATAGAATCTTTATAAGAGACGTCAATTAACGCCATTTTCTTTGCGACCGGTGATCCTTTCTTGTGATATGCGATAGAATACGTATCGGGACAGTAAACAGCGCCTTTTCTACACGACGCCCCCTACCGCCATTGATACGAAATACAATATGAAAATAGAAAAGTTGATGATACTCGGACGTTTGCGAGGGTCCGAGTTGCTTGCCACGACCTATTTTCTCCTATGCAGGTCGTTGCTAGTCCACTCGGGCCCACTCGCATCCGTCGCCCTTGCATAATCAAATAGTTTATGAAACCGTACACGCTTTTTCACAGGATATCAATTTTGTTGAACTGTTATAACGATGTTTATGACAAAAGCAATAGTATAATAGTGTAATTTTATGAGATAATGATTGAACTGATTCTACATGACTGTTATCGAGAGCTAACAATAGTTTATTGCAATTCCTAGTCACGCGGCGTTGATTGCCGCGCCATCTGCTCGAGATCGTTCTTTGTTCTCTCCTTTTGCTTTCAATATCACACAACGACAATAGAAAAAAAAACAAACACTTGTACATACAGTTTACCATAGATAATGATCTGACGTATTTAAAACAGCTTTGATTTAGTGATCAATGTTCAAATCAATTTTTATATCAAATTACGGTTCAAGTGTCAACAAAATGGCCGACAGAAAGTGCATATTTCAGTTGAACACCAAATGGCGGCTGAAGTAACCATTCAATGGCTACCACAAACTGAATACTACTGTCGTCACCAAATGGCGGCTAACTGTAATCATAGCTATAATTAAGAAATTGAGATTTTCACAGGTGACACAAGACGGCAGTTGAAGTGACACATCAAAATGGTCGACACAGTTGCTAAAATGTGGTCATTATAGTCGTCACCAAATGGCGACAATAATTTCCACAAGATGGCGGCATAAAAGAATTATATTTCAGTTGTCACAAAATGGCGGCGACCAAAAATGAATCTTCAGTTGTTTTAAATGCGATAGATCGAAGCATGTTTTACTCAACGTCCCCCATGGGACGCCATCTTATGCTACCTCATTAAATAGTATACAACTCCGTTTATACAAAGACACGAAAACCAATAGATTGTTCAAATAATAGTCTGATACAACGTTTAGCCGAATAATATTGTGATGTTTATTGCATTTACCGTTAAAAAAATAATATGGCTGATTTTTTTACGCGCGAAAGTGGACGGATGAATGCGAGTACGTTATACGCACACTCGGACATAAAATTATCAGATTTGATGAATACAAAAAAAATGTGGGAAAAAATTAGCTTAGGGCCGCAATTGATGAAATTCGAAATTCGTTTCGAGAATAATGATTTGGTGACGAAATGATTCGTGAAATTGGAAAATGAAAAAAAAATGATAAAACGATTTGGAGATTGAAAACGATGCGTACCAGTGACATCTAGACACTCGAAGAATGCAACGCGACACTTGTACATAAAAAATTGTCTCATTTAGTTTTGAGGAATAGTTGTGTATTTGATATGTTTTGCCGGCTCTGCCAAGCAGAGGTCGCCACCTTGCACTGCGTTTTAGAAAACAGAAATGAATCTTCTTAGAACAATTTTTTTTTGTTTCTGAATTTCGGTGAATCGACAAATTCAATTTTTTTTTATTTTTACTTTCTTTCCAAATTTATCTCCGATGTGATAAAGAAGAAATGTCAGAAATTTTAATTTTATTTTTTTATTTTCACAAAATAAACTTGATCTCGTTTTCTGTTTACTAAAACAATGTGGACGTGCAATGTTATTATTTTTATTTTTTCAGAAAACGTAAAGGAAAAAGAAATGTTGTATGTTTTTTGATTTATGGAAAAAACGCACGCCCCCTCGAGGAGCGCGCATTTATTATTATTATGATTATATTATTATATTATTATATAGATATACGTATATAATATAATGTTGCAATGTTTACATTATTGGTGTTTTTGAAAAAGAAAACTTTCCTTCATAGATAATACATTTTTTTAACTTTTCTTTCTTTCTCTCTCTCTCTCTCTTTCTTTCCTTTTTCATTATTTTAATTTGTAAATCTTTGTATCATAATAAATATATATATTTTAAACGTTTTTCGCGTTTTTTTTTATTGTACTCTAATACAAAACAGAGCGGGTTTTTATTTTTCCTCGTGTTTTTTTCTGCAGAAGAAAAACTACGAGGAAAAGCAAATTCTTAAAGTGTTTCTTTTTTTATAAGGTTTACATAATCTGTGATATTTTGATTGCCTAATTAAACACACTTGAGTTCTGTGCATGACTAACAATCGAAATAGCGTCAGCTGATTGGAAAGTATGAAAAAAACCGCAATGAAGTAAAACAGTTGAATATTTTAAATTTATGATTTTTTTCTCGCGATGACAAAGTTATTCGTTAAGTCGCTGAAAAGCTTTTATGTACTGCACGCAGATGTCGCATATGTACACACGTATGATTGAAAAAAAGAAAAACATTTACATACGTACTCTTATGAATTTTGACGGTGCGCATGCGCGTTAACATAACCTCGAAATCAAATGAAAAAAACAATTTACATGACTTGAAAAATTGTTTAAGTTAACAATAAACATACACTTTCTTTTATGTTAATAAATGTTGATACATCACAATTTTTTGGGGTTCCAAAGTCAAACTTAACTTCACATTTAGGTTATGTTCGTGCATCGTGCACCGTGCGTTTGGAAGTAAACAAAAAGTTGAAGTAGATAATCAATCTAGGATAAAAATTATACATAAAACGATTAATTAAACGCGCATTGCAACGGGGCATCAATAAATCGTTAAATTATAATGATTATTAAGCGTATGTGTGCAACCAATGACAGTGCCGATAGGGAAACCAAGTATACACACGAGAACGATGACAAAATTTTTAAACAAAAAAGCGTAATTTATAAACAAAATTGTCAGTCAAAATAAGACATTTCTTTGTCGCGCATTGAGCCGACTAGCATAATTTTGCGAACTGTAACTTTTAGGCTAACATGTTGCATGTTGTTTTTAGTAATATAATCTGTGTTTCATCGTTTGATCGATGTCGTACGTGAGTCGCGCTGAAAAAAAAAACATTTTTCCCTAATCCCGAGACGTTTGCACCGAAACCCTTGACTCGGGACGGAGTTTTGATTTTTTTGAAAAACTCGAATTTTCAGAAAATACAAGTAATGATTTAAAATAATTATGAAAAAAAATGAAAAGTCCGTCACTTGAATTGTCGCTTCGAATATGAAAAATCTGATTTTGTCGGTTAGTGCAATGTTGTTGATTAGTTGTATCGTTGAGTTGGACAGTTTTGTCCAGTAGAGAGCGCCAGTGCGACTGTACGGTGCAAATGCGCTCTTGGTCGACGTTTTTGCGAACCAACTAAGCGATCATAAATGTTGTAGTGCGAAATTATTGGTTCCCACAATTTCGGCGGGTACAAATCTCTAACAAATGACAGCTACAGTCACCAGAAAATATACTAAATCAATTTTGACACCAAATGACGTAACAACAAAATGGCCGCCGTAAAATATGATTATTGCTTAATAGACACCAAATGGCGGCCACAGTCGTCAAAAATAACTGTCAATGTTGTTACTATATGGCTGCCAGAAGTACAAAGCTGCGACCATAATCGTCAAACTGTGGTTATACTATAGCTGTTAAAGCTCTGATTGATTAGAATGAATTTCCTGTTTTGAGGAATCGAAATTATCCAAAAAAGATAATCATTAGAAAAATTATAATAAGCCAATAGTTTCGCATATTATTTGATAGGTAGAAATAAAATTACGACTGTAAATCAAGTCGGGGATTATTTTTTGAACGGAAGAAATTTTCAAAAAGATACGTTAATAATTGATTGATACATAACCTAACTTATAGGTTAGAGGCTTTGCAAATAGAAAAGACATTAAATTTTAGGACAACTTGAACAACCGTACAGAAAATAATTTCTCGGCTTGAATGAAAAAAAAATAAAAATAATACAATAAACACTTATATTTCGTGGTAATCAATATATTATATATCTTTCTACATTATCAACAATTGTCTGTCCGGCGTCGTAACTTTGAAGACGAAATAAAATGAATGATTAAAATTAAGTAAGCGAATATAAAACGATTAGGCTATACGTGTAAACAAACATTTGGCGTGATAGTTGTGTCCAAATATACGATGACAAAAGGTGTATACACTCATTGTAAAAAATTAAATTTTAGGTTAGGTCTATAATACGGAAATTCCGAAGAAAACAAATGTAAGCATGTCGGTCTCAATTCAGCCAAATTCACAAATTTATGTTTAAAAAACCGACGAATATTTGGCGTGTGAACATTGAAAGACTTTTTTTTCGAATATGTCTGGGAGCAATATCTAAAATCGGGACATTTTTGCAGTACTCTGATAGAAACATTTTTTACTTCTGTATTTCTTGTTTTGCAACAAAAAAACTAGACAAATGACACAGCAATGATGTAACCTCGAAAAGAGGTTAAGTGTTTTTTGAGGTTATTATTAGAGGAGGGAAATATGAAATAGACCAATTTATGCGATTGTGCAAGATAAATTCTCAGTCTCAGAGCGCGACGCCGATTGGGCCTCATAATATAGAAACATATAGATTATATCAAAAACGTATAAAAGTTAATGACAAACGACGATCATCATGTGTGAGTGCGCGGGTTCACAAAGGCAAATTGAGCGGTCGTTTACGACTGCGTCTCATAGTACAAAGTAACATATTATATATCTTAGACAAATGAAAACAAAATAAAGGTTTAAAAAAGCATATGAAAATAATAAACAATTTTGTAATATATAGACTGATAGAAAATTGTCGGATCTGCCAACCAAGTTTTCATTTACAATACTTTCATTGATCAAGTATTAAAAATGTTTTTTTTTGTTTTGTTTGTTTGTTTTTTTTTTATTAAAAAAGGAATGTATTACATTTTTCATATATACGTAAATCATTGACATATCAATAAATTACAAAATCGACTGTAAAAAAATAAAAATGTATACGCCAGAGCAGATCCGGCAGAAATTTTCGCAATGGTAAGAGAAACAATAAAGACTCAAATAATCGGTAACAATAAAATAAATAAATATAGAGAAACAGATCTTGCGATGATGAATGAATAAATAATTAAAGACTCAAACACACAACTAGTACAAATGCTACCTCAAACACGATATACAGGGTGCGCCAAAGCTTTTCGATATACAATATATATTTTAATATTTATATATGAAACAAGTAATCCGATATTGGGTCAAATAAAATAATCAACCGAGCTCATGAAAATATTAAAACTTGACTTTTGTTTATTCGTCCATGTCCAATATCTGATTACTTTTAGTTTTGAAAAGGTTCATACAGAAATAACAACCTTGCAAAATTAAAATAATGAATCATATTTTGATGAAAAATCGAACTTTTTACTTTTGTTTTATTTTTCGGTAAATAATATTATTAAACAAAAACATTTTTTTTTATTTTTTGTAAGTTTGAATTTTGAAACAAAAGTTTGTATAGAAGATAAAAATGGAGATGAACAAACTCAACTAGGTACAAACTGCAAAGTATAATAGTCAATAAGTACAAAAACAATAATAAAGAAATAATAATTTTTAATTGTTGCAATAGTGTTACAGAAATAAGTGCCAGTAATTGTTTGGTTCAGTTTTGTATACCTGACCTCGCCGCCATAGATTAGCTGATGTACAATAAAAGAGTGGAATGTTGATTTGTTTGTTGATCGCAAATTGAATACTTGTAGAAAGTGTGTTTTTGAGTTGATGAAAAACAAAGTAATAATAAAATGAACAGAAATACGTAAGAATTATCGCACGCCTTTGAATGCTAGATCAAAAGATGAAAATCCATCCAAGTTTTCTCAAGAATACGAAAGAACCAACAAACAGAAAATGAACAAATTTAAGACAAAGCATAAGATGAAGAATAATAAAAATAACTTTTTAAGAGACGAAATATCGTGTCATTTTTGCATCTTGTACTAATTTCGAATCAGCCGATTCAATAAATCACCATTCATACATCGTGACAAAGTCACTTTTATAAATAAGTATACGCAATGAATCTACCTCAAACTAAACCAATCGTCAAGCTCAACTTCATTTTAATCATAATTTTTAACTTTTTTAATCGTTATCCGCATATTTTTTCAATTCTTCATTTGTAACTGTTGATATTTTTCTATTTTGTTTTTATAATTTATTCTAATCATTGATTTGCCATTATTTCTTCTAACATTTTGAGTCAGCAACAGCTAATTTCAAAATGTTTAAATAAAAAAGTAAATTCAGTGAAAATAATGAAATTATAATTTGTACAATTTGTTAGGTTTAAATAAAGAAATGATTTTGTTAATAATGTTTAATTAATAAAAATATAAAAAAATAATTTAAATGAAAGATCTTATATTTACTTGGTATTTTTATTTTAAGAAGAACGATTGGCTACCATAGTCATTTCTCTGCATGTAAATAACATGATTAATTTATTTCATCACATGCGCTGGACGCGTTTTTTTTTACCTTCACTGAATCGCAGACAAACCTGATATGAATAATAAATAAATAATTATAGTATCTGATGCGATTTTGAAATAGATAATAATCGATTATATGTCTCGAGGAAATAAGATCATCCGTCAATGTAAGATGCGTAATAAATAGGGAATAAAATTAAGAGGATAATGTTTGTTAGAATGTAAGAGCCAAAAGAGTGAACCCGTGGTGTAACTCTAGAAGAAAATTTGTTTTCTTTGATTTTCACGAGACCAATTGCGTTCTTTGGTATATGAATTTTATTTTCGTTTTTTTAGACGCGCGAGATATGAAGACTTTTTGAATGATGATCAGTTTGAAAGTTTGCGGACCAACATCCGAGCAGACGTTGTACCTTAGGGCACTTGTCGTTGTTGAGATAGATGGCGCGTTGTAATTATACTATTTAATTAGAACTCGTTGCTGAAAAAATCTGATAAAAATGTACGATAAAAATATATTAAATTTAAAAAAATATTATCAACTATTCGAATTGCGTCTCATTATTTCTAATCCTTTCCCTTCATTTTATCTTTATTTTTTCAATTTAGAAATAAAATTTCAAAATTATGGATTTATTCATAAGAAACATAAAATTAGTCCATTGGTTTCACCGTTTATTAAACTCATCAAATTGACTTAGCGAGTAAACGGTAAAGAACAATTACAGTAGGGTGAAAAGAGTGAAACCTTAAAATTTGTTTGCTATAATTTATCGATGAATAAAATGTATTGTGAGTTATACAAAATTACAAACTGAATGGCATTTAAAAGTAAGCACAATATGCGCTACTTAAATTTCCATCATTTTTTTGGCATCCTCGAAAAATTCACGATCAAAGTCGCTGTCTTTCAAGACTCTTTGTTTGCTACTTAGAATACAGTTTTTAAGTGTCGTGCCTTCTTCGATGAAACAATCATTAGCAATAATACAGTTATCGATCACACATCTGCAAAAATAAAATACAAAGATTTAAATCAAAACAATTTTTTGAAAATAATATAATCATTGAAAAATGTTAGTTCATACTTTTCACTAATCGTTACATTGTCCATAATGATACTGTTCAAAACTCTTGTTTTGGGCATGATTTTGGAATTAGATCCAATTCGACTGTTCGTCAAACTCGTTTTTTCTTCAATCAAAGTATTATCCCCAATAAATGTGTCCTGGATTTGTGTTCCTTTAACAGTAGCACTCGGTGAAATTTTTACTTGTTCATATTTCACTGGTAATTCCTAAAATTTGATTATTATTAAACAATAACAAATGAATTTAAATATTCACTTTTTATAATTATTATTTTCTTAAATATCTTTTTTATTTAAAATTTTGTGAAAAAGGAAGTATTTATTTTTTGAGATGATTTCTTTAAAAAATATAAACTAACCGTGAAATTGGCATATTTGTACAAGTGCATATCATTGACTCTCAGGGCCCGATCAGTTTTATTCACATAGGCATAACATCTGATAACATCTCCGTAATAGGGGTCAACCATCGCATATTCGTGATCAGACCAGGGTGAATTTTGCATTATCCACGCTTCAATTGGATCTTCCTTCACAAACTTGTAAATCTCATCGAGGCATTCCTCCTCATCGACTATGTTTTTATCTAAATCCTCATATAGAGACGTTTTTACGATTATCGACTTCGGTTTTTTCGTCATCTGTTTTTTAACAATTGTTGGTATTAAATCTCCTTTAATCGTTATTATATTTCTGAAAGATAATTAACAAATTATTAAGATCAAAACCAATGCAAAATACAAAAGTAAGTAAAATCAAATACTTTTTATAATTTAAATAATCCACGATGCTTTTTCTAATGACATAAAAATGTGCGTCCAACAGATTCGTATTTAAAACAAAATTCGGGTGCTTCCTAATGACCTTCCTCTGGATCTCGAAATTCTCCTTGAAATCACAAGTGGAGGCAAAGGAAACGAGCCTGTTTGACGCTGAACTATCAATCCCTACAAAATCTTTTTCGATATTCCAACTTTTTTTCGGTCCAGGAAGGTTCAATTCTTTTGGTTGAACATTTGGTTGAGGAAAGAACATGGCTACAAGACTGGCCTCGTGCAGTCTAAAAACGTCAAGGAACTTGTTCACATCCACATCCATTATCAGATCGCAAGACACAATTACCAGATCGGTTGTGATTTTGTTGTAAATATGACGAATTGCATCTGCAGTTCCTGAAATAGATGAAATTTAAATTAGCTTTCTTTGCTTCTTTATAATGTAATTAACTCCAAATCAAAACAATTTTTACTTGTTTGATGTCAACAATCAAACTTGACAATTTTTTTCATTTTCTTGTAATATAAACAAACAAACATTAACCTTTGTTTGTTTGTTTACCTTTGTTAACCGTTTGACTTGTTCATTACTTTGTTCGAATCATGCTGTACTAAATATTTATCACAGAGAAATTAAATTCGTTGTCAAAATGATTATAAAAAAAGTTGTTTGTATGAGTTGTTGAAATATTAATTGTACCTGGATCTTCGCCAGTTGCGGCATTATCGGGAAGAGTTGCCCAATCAATTTTGATTTTTAGTCCCAACTCAGAAACTGCAGAGCTTATCTCTGTTTTTGAACACTGAGGAACAACGACAATGACATCACTGAAGCCCGTTTTCTCAAGGAGTTTTAACGGGTACCAGATCATCGGTTTATTTTGAACCGGCAAAAGACATTTTGGCTTGCCCTTTGAGAGCTCTACCATGCGAGATCCTTTGCCTCCAGCTAGAACCACCGCCTGGAACTCGACATACCGTTTTGTTGACATTGTCACCGAAGTTTAAATCTTCTCACAGCTGGTTAATTTAACCTCAAAACAACTTTGACATAACCAACTTTAGAAAGTATTCAAGTTCGATCACTGCTGAAAAAAATAACAATTTTACATTATTTTCTACAGATGTAACTTCAAAAATCATTTTTTAATTATTTATGAAAAATAACTTGTGACATTTCATCATTTTATTATTATTTCGCAAATAAATTTTGTCAAGGATGATGAAATTTTTAATCATGAAATCTAATGATGAAATTAAAAAAAAAAATTAATTTCAACGTTAAAATGAAAATAACATTTTCTTAGTTGTCGAATAAAAAGAAATTGTTATTTTTACCTCCACTGCCACCGAGCAATGTTTTTGTTTTCTTTAATACCTTTTTTTAGGTTATGAAGCTCTTCACGCCT
>JAAMPD010001249.1:0-27207 GCA_025266255.1 Trissolcus basalis | reverse complement strand
TTCTTTTCTTTTTTTTTTTTAGTTTTGTATATTGTTTTATTTTTCAATTTTCTGTTTTTCAATTTCGCGTTTCTTCAATTTGTTTCACTTTCAATTTGGTACTGAATGTTTTCGTATGAAAATTATTATTCTGCATTTAGTCGGATTTGTGCACGCAAGTTATCATAACAATCCATTGCCTACGATGGAAATATTGTTTACGTTATATGCATCACGCACATTATTGTAAGAAGATTATATTTATTATTTTGACTTCATAATAGAATTATAATTTTTGGACCAATACGTTGGTTTGTTCGAAATGAATTGAACAATTCATTGCTCAAGAGATATTATTAATTTTATTTCATTATTAATGCCGGTACAATTCCTATCGATGGTGTTCCAACGAGTTCAATGATATTGTGCAACGCAAGCATATATCAATTAATTAACCTCGGTATGAATTTTTGATGAAATTATTTTGCGAGAATGAAACAAGCATCGTAATACGGGACGAAACTAAATGATTTTTTTTTCTTTCGTGCGGATGTAATTGACTGCTCTTTTGGGATCATTATTTTTTCATCGACTTGAGCAGATGAATGACCGGATCAGACGAATAGGCAACCCCGAGAAATTGCATCTTCAGGTTCCCCCGTCGTATCTTCGCTATGCTCCCTATATCGTGGTTCTTCTTCCCTCGGACCTCCCGCAAAATATATACGAGCCGGCAAATTGAAAACTGGCGATCGAGCTGCTTGAATAAAATATCGCTCAAATTTATTGTAACAATTGGTACATCGGCCTACATCACGATCGCGGCATTAAATGGATTCGATATCTACAACATCGATTTTAGTACATCATTCGAAATTGCCACGCGATGTAATTTTTCCCCTTATCTTTTTGTTTTTGTTTTTGTTTTTTTGTTTTTCATTTCATTTGTTGATAAACTTGAATAACAAAATTTGCGAAAAATTTCAAGTGTTAGCGCAAGTACAGAGGAATAAAGCTCTCTATCATAACGTGATAAATCACTCGAAATGAATTGTAAAAATATTCTTGCAGACATTTGTTCGATAAATCTAATTCTTGACATCATTTTGCTCCGACGATGAAAAAATGCAATAAAAATGCGCACATTTAGTTTCGTTGTTTGATTCAACGTTATTCACTATTGAATTGAATTCCACATGTTCGCTTAACAATTTTCTATGCAATTCAGAGATTTTTCATTGCAATGTCCCGCTTTTTTTTTATTCTCGCGTATAGTATGTTTGCAGTAAAGGAATTTATTAAATGGTTTGACAGGAAGAGGAGGGCGAGTAAGCTAGATTACATTTTCTATTTCGTAACCTACTTGAGTTGACTCGCGCCATTTGGTGTTGCAATCACACGGAAGAGCTCGAAGGTGGTTCTCAACGGCCATAATCCGCACTTATTAATTCTGATAAAAGTAGCTTGCAACTCTGAATCTCCAATTTCAGCATTCAACTCGACGTTATTTGCGCTAACAGATAAAACGCAACGTTATAACATAAATACCACGGGGGGTTTTTTTTATCAAATGAAACCGAAATTTGAGCTGAGAGCAAAGTTTCAAACAGCTGCCCTGTAATGACTCGCTGAACTGAAATTTGCTGATTTGAATGTACGCGACAAGTTGGGAACCACTTTGCCAAGCATGTGTTGGGGGGTGGTTATTTTAATTACTGTCCGGCTGTTCTAAATTAAAGAGCTAGGTTATTCTAACGCTAACTACCACATTTCGCTTGCCCCTTTCCTTCCGCACCGAGACGTTAATTATGTATTAAATACTGAACTTCTTTATTTACATAGCCCTAAGGTAGAAGCATCTTGAAAACATTTTAAAGTATACAAATACAACATGAAAAAATCATTATTTTGATAATCCTATAAAAATATCTGAAACTGATTAATCTAAACCATAGGTATATATTCTTTACTCTGACAATCAGTTAACTTCGCAAAGTGCAAATGATATGGTAGCACTAGTTTTTAAAATTAAAAATTTGATTGCTTTGACATTTATGTCAATTTTTAGTTGTTCATGTTGTTGACAATGTTATCATTTTTTATTTTGATAAAAAAAGTCAAACAATGTAAATAGTGTGACTTGTCAAATTTGAAATTAGAAGAAACACGACAAATAATAAATGCGTGAAAAATCTGTGATTACAAAATGATAAATTATAAATAAAAATCAAGAGAAAAAGAACGTGGCGTACGACTTAATGACTTCCCTCGCGTGATGTCAACGACTTCGTTTGAAATGGCCACATTTGCATTACCTACACAAATCGTCTTTATTTCCGAGGAAACGGGCTTTAACTCCAGGACGATCGTGCATATAAGAGGAAAAAGGCTATTCGATGTTTAATACATGGGATCGAGTCGATATTGCGATATAAGGGGGGAGTAAGACAGACTGAAGGGTAAAGAGGGTTTTAATTACGATGTAGGAGGCGGGGTAAAAAGCTTTTAGTCTGCTAAATTAAATTATTCTGAAAATACAGGATATAAGAAAATTAATTAAATATTATAATCTGTGAGATTGAGATTTTTGTTTAATTGTTTATCTTAATTAAATTATTTTGATTAACTGAGTTAAGGCTTTTTCAACAAAAATGTTTCACAAATTTTGCAAATGAAAGTCGAGTCTATTTACGAAATAGAATATGTATAGAGTGGAGAATGAATAACATCAGCGAAAAACAAAATTTAAATTCGGATCTTTTGATATCCATAGTTTAATTGCAATCAAAGATGTTATTACATTTTTCTTATCGTGCAGGTACAGTCTTCGCATTCGTGTGACAGGGTGCGAAGTCGCGGTATGCTCTTCAGCGGGACGGCACTCAACCAGGGAAGTGTTGTCGGCTCAGGCTTTTCAGGAGCTTTCAAGTGCTTTCGCAGTTGCCTCGAGTGCTATAAGAGGCTTTCAGAAACGGAGGCGGAAACGAGCTTTTTAATAGGGCTGACGACTTAGGTTTCTTGCAGCGACCTTCTCTGTCTAACATAAACTTGAGAAATCAAAATCGAAAGTCGATTATGGACGTGAAATACCATCGAACATGCGTCTCCCATCTGAGTGGATTTCGAAACTTCAGGAATACACAACGACTAAACAACATGATCGGTAAGAGAGAAACCATATGAAACCTCTTGCAAACGTAAGAACAAGATGATGTTTTCAGATACCTTTTGTAATTCAAACATTATTAAATGAGAATTTAAAAATGACGGATTTTATATTTATGACATTGATTTCTGTTGCAGGCTCAAACTTGGTGGAGGTAAAAGAATCATCGAAAGCGAGTAAAACATTTGCGAAGCTTCAATTTTGAGCTCCGTTAGGAATTTGCAACCGCAAGCACAGTCAATAAGAGGATTAGCCAAACACAGCTCGGCGTGTTTCTGTAGAAAGAACAGGAATCACGCGCTTGTCCCGCCATTAGAACATCGTTTTTCGTTCGTTCCGTGATACGACATCGCTCAGTTTTTGGCGGCGCGAAACCTTACGTGCAAAGTTACGGCTTATGTCAACCAAATGCGAGTTTGAAATGTTGCGTCCGCTCTATATAATACCCCAACCGAACCGGGCTGCCAACTTTGTTCGAATTTCACGGCAAATTAAAAAAGAGTTTGCGATTATTCAACAAGAATTTCAAATGCAAAGCGTGCGTTTGATGCGAATTCAAACGATATAAAAAAATCGTTTCGCAAAATGATACGATGATTTTCGCAATTAACAGTTTAGACAGTTCGGCTGGCAAATTTTTTTCCCCTTTTCAACGTTGACTTGATTTCAGTATGCCGAGTTTTAATTATGTACAAAAGGTTGTTGTATAATCGCGCTTAGCTAATGCTTAAGGACCTAGTTGTTATGTAACAGTGGATAAGTGAAATTTTGTAAGCCGGTGATGTAGACTGTGTAGTCGGATTGAAACGTTAAGTGCATTCGAACGTTCTTGCAACAGGTTAAAACGGCTGTGCAATTTTTATAGGCAGGTTACGATGACGTTCAGAGATTCGTAACTTGAGAATGGCATACAACGACACTCATAAATGGAGAGTCATTGATTTACCGATGTCATTGTACACGCGATGTTTTTACGGTTCAACAGCGAACAACACAAAGTCTACCCGACAATAACGAAAATTGATTTTAACAAGATTTTAAACAAAATAAAACATTTTGCTCGTGCATGTACTCTTGGATCCTGGTGACGAGTCGAACATTAATTTTATATATAGTAAATCAAGTTATTCAACCGGGGCAATGATCAAAAATAAAACGTAACGCGAAAGATAAGTGATGCAAGTGACGTGTGGTATAATTAAAAGATTTCTCATCGTTTGCATTGATTTAATTATTTGAAAATTAAGTTGCATCCATTTAAATGGCTGTGTTAAGTAACAGCTAAATCGATCGCTGGATATGATGACTAATAACAAAGTCGTAATCAACATGCCGTAAGATTCGTATATCTGTCAATTAAATTTAAATCGCGTAATTCGTTTTGCTTGGCGGTACGTATTCACGCGAGCGATTCTTGTTCTGTAAAAATAATACCATCGAGGTAGAGGAGGAGTGTCGATTACTGCGTGCTAAAGGCAAAGAAAAAGACGGGCTGCGGTGCCCGTTAAAAGGAGGAACGGAGCGAAAAAGCGTCGAGGGTAAAAAAGATAGGGGCTCGATATACGTTCGGACATACAGCACTTTATAATGAAGGTGTTATTAAATAGATGGAGATTAATCGCGTGATTAGTATTTCGCTTGTAATTGGATGGACAGAGCAACACAAAAGAATCGCGTCCGCGTATCAGCGATCTTGTTTGTAAGTGTTTTGCTTTTCGACTCGACAGTGATGTGTATTCGATGCATTAGCACCGTCTTAAACCTGTAATTAAGTTGGATCTCCCTTTCTGGCAAATAAATGTACAATTGATGGAATTAGATTCTGAGATTGTACTTAATGTAGTCTCTATTCCGAGCCGGTCTGCTGCAAAAGCGGTTCAGTAAGCCGTAAATAAGAACGTCACGTTGCTCTAGAAAATCTATTTCGAAAAATTGATTAAACGCCACGGTGAAACTGACGATTTACATACAATAAGATTTCAAGAACGCTCGACTTTATGCAGGCCCGAGATACATTTCCTGATATGCATTGGCTTAGTTTGCGATAGAAAATGATCTTGCATTAAAAATAAACTAGCATATTCATTACTATTGTACTTCTTGTGTAGCACTTGAGAAACACTCAACTTTGACATTTTCTTTCACCACCTACAACACTGGAATACATTAGATATTCCAATAAAAACACCGGCACTGACTTTCCATAAATTTCCATGTAGTCCATCTAGAGCTGTTACGTTCTCGAAAAAAAAAAAAGTTTCCACTTGCAGTGATAAAGTGACTTGTAATTTCATATATGGTATTGCAGTATTCATCAGGATAAAAACTAATTTGTTTCTCGGAATTGCAAAAATTTCGTGCATAACAATTTGCATAAGTCCAACGAACTTTTATTTAAACTTTTGTGTACTAAAACCGAGATACAAAAGTTTACAAACAAACATCATGACGTAACGTGTTCAATTGATATGATTTTTGTATTTTGCAGTCAAACATATCGGGTATGATGATGGGAACAGATTTCTCAATATAGTAACTACTTTGATCAGACCACACTTGGAATGTCTGGAATAAATTCTTCTGCGCGGGAACAACTGTAACAGCGAAAAAATAGCAGTAACAATGCTAAACCCTTGAAGTACGATTCCGGACGTAGGTATATCGATAGCCGCAATAATGATGTCAATGTCTGGTGAACTTAAATACGGCTACGCAAAATGGAATTGTAGCGATCCTTGCCATATTGTGTATCTACATCGGACTACAGCGGTGTGCGAGGGAGAAGACGTGAGAATGAGTGAGACGGAAGCAGTGAGAGGAGCAAACGAGCCCACGCGTATCCCGATCGGCGTTGTACGCATCAGCGGCCATGAATTTCGATCGGCCATTATGGTCAGTCGAAGGAGCTATTAACGTAACGTTGCTGGAGCGACGGACTCGGAAACGCACTTAAAATCCGAAATCTCACTTTTCCATTAATGAAACCTGGCAACCCTTCGCTCATATGCGCTGTCCTATACGGAAGTGGTAGGGGAGGGAGGTTCGGCGATGCGCGGCGGAAAAAGAGAAGGTCGGGAATATGTGGCCTGGCCGACGTATCAGAACGTTTATCTATCGCTACCTTTTACGCTAATTGATAAATCGTGTTACGTTAATGAATGGAGTGAACTGCGGGGAGCAGCGTTTGCGCGCGATTTGATAGCGCCTGAGTGGGGGCCCAATTGTAAGAATGTAACGAGGAAACTGAAAATCTTATGATACGTACTCAACGCTGCGCAAAAACCTTGCCACCTACTCTCTCCGGGGCTGTGTTAAAGCAGTGCAGCACCCTCGACGATCCATTAAAGCAGAGACTGCCGCGATTAGATATCGAGAGTCCTCTTGATTGTTCCAGCAAATTGATCAACTTCTTCGTCAAGGGTGGCTGTTTTTGTCCACGATGGGTCCCTGCACCGACAAAGCCAATGCTAATTTTACGACTGGAAAACAAATTGAGTATAGATACATTCGCGACGTTCGCATTTAAATTGGACTCTTGCTTTTAGAATCGTAGTTGCGATTTTACGATGGCAAAACCCATTGATTAGATAAATTCTCGTTCAGTTCGTATATATATTTGTACGTTGTGCTTCGAGTATCTATATAACTTTTGTTGTATAGATTTATATTTGGTTCTTCAAATAGGGTGAAAAATTTAATTTTTGGTTAAAACGCTTGGGGTGTAATTTTTTGTCTACAGCCATTCACACGCATGATGGACGTGTCGCAAGAAATGTCTTCTTCACAAGTGCAACGTCGCCCTTGATGTAAAACGAGACGTTATCGTAATTGATCCAATATACAAGGGCATAATAATCCTATTCATAATTTTAATAGGAACAAGCCGCGCCAGTCGTTAAAAATAATTCCTTCACGAATAGGAAATGTCAACATGCGGCGTTGACAGCGAGCGTTTAGCGAAATTTGCATTTCAGAAAACAGCTTAAATACTTTGTATAGGCGGTAATAAAAGTAACGATACTCGCGTAAAGTCGCGTTATATTTTAAACATTTTGCTTTTGCCGGGGAGAAAATAATGCCTTGGCAAATGAGGCGAGATCCAAAGTGATATCAAAATGAGACAAGATGCGAAACAAAATCAAAAAGGCAGTACGTTTTTAACAAGAAAAAAGATAAATATTCTCTTGGTTATCAAAGAATTTTTGAGATTATGAAAAACAGTCCATCTTTTATTGCGTGAGACAAAGTAATACATGTACTACAACAACCATACACTTTTCCAACTGAGATTGAATTTAAGATTTATTTCAAAAAACTTAAATTGAATAAAGTAAATCATATTTTTCAGTTTTTTAATTCGTTATTTGATATTTTTATCAAAATTCAATTTCATATTATGAAAAATTGGTCCTACCAAGTAGCATATTTTCTAAACAAAAAATGTTATCAATAAGTTTGGTTTATGAATTATGCTGTAGCTTGCTTTAGAATTCGCTGAAAATATTAAAAAAAAAACATCTCTGATCATGCATGCATGTTACTGTTTCGATTCATCAAAACTCATCTATACATCAACCCCGTTTTACCGCGTGTCCATGTTCTCAGCAGGGGAGAGTTAACTCGCAGCAAGGGTGCTGCTCTGTGAACTCAGACAGATTCCTTACAGTGCAAGTAAACTGTTTGATAAGAGTCCTGTTTAGCTTTATCTTAATGTCCATTTGTATTGAGTGTTTGCTGACGCAATTCGTCAATCGCATTCACCAACAAACAAATACAAAATACGTTTACCAATACACATAGTTATAAATCAATTTCTCCAACTCACATCTAGAAGAGGTCCAACAGTTCATCTGTAACAAAAATGGAAAATTAGCTATATTAATTATAATATCATTGCCATTTGGTTGTTTGTCAGTTTAATTTGATTGAGCTACGATGGGAAATTTGTGTGGTATGCGAAATTTCATTATTGTACTCTTTTGACACAATATTGATGAACAAAAACATTTGGCGAGGAATAACGTCTACTTTTGACACCATTAAATAATGAGATCGAGCGATGACGAATGGAACATTTGGAGGCACACTTGTCGAGAAACTATGCCGGCTGAGCAAAATGGATGCAAGATATTCTGATTGTCCATTGTTCAACTAATAAGATATTCCATCTCTAACCGTAGCGTTTGTCTGCGGACAAAGTTGTACCTTTTGTTTGCAGACCAATCAACGCGGGGTTTAATGCCAGGTCGGCCGAGCGGGTCGTCTTTCTCTTGCCGGTTCAAATGAGAAGGGGATAAGTCAACCGATAAATAATATCGGATGCCCTGCAACCAGCTGAGCAGTTAATGTGACGCGGGTAACGTTCGCAAAAGTTTCACGTGGGCTTAATTGCGCGTCCAAAGCCTTAAGTCGTTACCAGCATAACGAGGACGTGTGACGTGCATAGACAAATTCCGATAATCTGATTGACATAAATTGTTCGTAGATTGCACAGCTTTAATTCCAAATTGATTGGTTCATTCAATCCAATATTTGAATTAGTGTTATAACGAGGGTCGTGAAGGTTGAAATATTTCATTTCATTAAGAATGAATTGTGGCTGAATATTGCAATCAGAATGAAAATGAAGCGTTAGAATGATGATCGTTCAGTTTCAGAGCGGCGCGGCCTTGTATGGCTTGATAATTACAGCCCATTGAATCGGCCGGTTTATGCGTGCGCGTAAATTATTTCATTCGACGACAAACAACGCGCGAAATCAGTCGGCACGCGTTTTTAATGTTAATGCGCCGCGTCTAGCGGGGTTCCTCAGCGCTGACCCCGTGCGCGTTAGCCCTTCGCGGTAGGGTCAAACGGTATCGATCTGCGGATCACGTTGACCCGTGCCCGAAAAATAAACAAACACGAAAAAACGAGCTGTAACATATATACGAACACACTCGCAATTATATACGAGCCACGATCCTTCTTATTTTTTGGGGTGGCCATTTTTCGTTGGCTTTCATGACGAAAGTGAAATGACGTTTGCAGCGGTGATAAAATGTTTTTTGATCCTTGGAACAATTTATGAAACCGATCGTAGATTGCGGAATATTTTATCGTCCGTCGGGCTGGAGCATGGATATATCGCGTGAGAGGTCAGATAAGTTTAGTGGTTCCTCGACTAATTGAGCGATAAGCCAGGGATATTTATAGCACTTCAATTTGGCTTTCCATTTTTCAGAGGACTGCGGAGCACGACACCTATATAGGAGGGGTGCTAATGTGCAAATGTAACAGGCACCTAGTTCTCTGCGATGTCGGTGCACACAGCGTGCGAGAAGTAGAGGGGCGGCAAGTGGAGCAGCGGTATATTCGGGGAAGAGGGCACTCTGCGAGAACCAGCCCGTTGGTGGTGGCCGAGAACCGATACGGAGCGTGGGCTGCGGGCCAGGCTAATGCGAATATGCTGTCGTCCAGATAGAAAGAGATACCCGATAGCGAATCTGTGTCCGACACGGATGTCGAATTAGCTTGGATTTAGGTTGCCCGGGGAACTGACAAATAGTTATTGCTTGATTAGTATGGTGGGTACGCGAAACCTATGCTCTCCTGGGTCGCCGCGCGCTGCTGTTCCGCTCGCAGTTCTTGCAAAGACCCTTCGACACAATGACGCTGGCACATTCTGCCACAGAGAACCCGACAACTAAATCTCCGAGTTTACGCCATGTACGAATGCAATTTTAATACCGCAAACGTACGGCCATCCGAAGATTTTGCACGCGATCCAACGGTGAAAATAAATGCAATTGGATTTTTGAAAATTGTAAAGTGTAAAAAAATTTTTTTTTTCGACATTGTATGTATTGAGTTTTTGTTAATGAAGCTCGTGAAGTTGAACGAGTTGTTTTCAATGGCTAAATAGAGTTATCAAATTGCAATCGAGGAAATAAATATGATCCAGAGTTCGACAGTTATAAAGCAAACATAGTTTATATGTAATTAAACATTAAATCCTAACCTAATATCAGCGGATTTAATTAGTTTTCACATAATCTGATTGTAGGTTGTGAATTTCTATTATTATATAAATGAATATAGATCAAAGGACTAATTTCAAGACTAATCAAAGTTTCACTAATCCCATACATTTCTACACTTGATTGAACTGTTATCAGATTTTAAAATCTCGCTCGATTGAAATTGTAATCCCAACGATAAAACGAATAAATGGATACATGTATTTATACTAATTTGCAAATCATTCTGGCGCCGACCAATTGAACTATGAAATTGCAACTAAAATAATAATGTTAAACAACCAGATGAATTTAATCAACACGTTTTCATTTAAAATTGTTACAAACATTCCAATGTTTTCTTTTTTTGTTCATTCAAAATACCGACCGATCCACGCAACTGACCAAACGTGAATTGAAATCAACAAAAACGAAAAAGCGAACGAGAACGAGCGGACGGTACAGAAAATAAAATTTATTTTTCCGGTGGCAATTCCGGCATTTAGGCATTTAATTGCGAATGTAAATATTTAATTTACTTGATTTGGAAGTGTCATATTAAACCACGACAACACGTATGGTCACGCTCACAAGTGCACGTGCCAATAATCGTGGCATTATGGAAAACGCGCGTGATTCTAAAGGCAACGCCAAAATTCATGAAGCGCGGAATCGGCCGTGGAGTGCTGAACCAATTAGTTAGCTGATGATTGGCGCGTGTAAACCGAAATGATGACGTCGTCCGCGAATGTATAGTGCTGGTTGCTGCGTCGCCGTAGCTTGCGCGCCCGAGCGTCAAATGCTATTAAATTTGTCACGAGTAGTTAGGATCGACACGCACACATGTTTTATCGGCGTGCGTTCATTTGCAAAATATTTGACAAACGTTGCGTCCGTTTCGTGGTGCAAAATAGTTCCTTCCTACATTATGCCATTGGAACTGAATCCGAACGAAGAAAATAAATGAGACTCCCTCCGTTCGATATCATTTCAAAAACATTATTCGGTTTTCATAAATTTTGTCTCTGGGAAATCAGACCGGGGAAATAACTATAATTTTTCTATTAATATCACTTTCGGCACATCATTCTGAAACCGATTTCTGGAGTGAAATTTTCACGCTGTATCCTTCAGATGCAATCTTCAGTTCGCGACGCCAGGTCTGCTAGACGGTCTCTGATTAAACTAATGCAGGGGGTTCTACTACATTTCGTTTCACACAGTGTACGCGTGTAAGTAGAAACTCCTATCGTAAGTACCTACTTAATGTCCAAGTTCTCCTTGCGTGCATTTATCTTTACTCGGCAGTGTAAAGTTTTCTTTCAAAAGAGTTTTTCGATAGGGATCGATTTCTATAAATGTATCAGGTATTAATGAATGTGAATTCATGTAAAAGCACTGCTCAGTATCCATATGATGGATTGATGGGATGTTAATTTTTTTAATATGAAGATTTTATTTTTACAAATTGAAAACAAAATTGAATTTTATCAAACAGCGTCTCAAACTGTGGTGTAATTTAATTTATTTAATTTGGATGTTAAATGATTTTTTTTTATTACAATTGAGTTGGTGAATTTGAACTCCGAATAAACGGTAACGAATTTCAACGAAGAGAATTAATTTACAGAAATCATAATAGCAAAGAAATAACTTTTTACAAGTTTGGTTTGTTAACAAGTGCAGGTGTAGTAAAATAGTGAGATGAAACTTTTATGTATATTTTTCTTTCTTAAATAAAGTTTTTAATTGAAGTTGCTTGATAAAACTTATTTCATATCAATGCAACGTATCACCATTAACTTGTCAAAACTTTGCGTTATTAACTCGCATGCGATAAAATTATCCTGCCGAGAATAATTAATTATCTAAATTGCGTTCAACTTTTTTTTTAAAATAACTCGTTACGAAAGAGTTTTTATATAATCAAACTTTGGTTTTAACTTGTTTTCAGAACGTCGAACGTCTTAATGAATCAGATTGTTGTTCTTCTAATGAACAACAAAAAAGACTTACAAAATTTGCAATTTGTTCTTATTTATCACTCAATCCCAGGTATCACAATTACTTCAATCCAAGACTGAATTATCGCACCCTTTTTTTTTCTTCTCAAAGTTCGCTGTTGTACGAATTCAGTAATACTGTGAAACATTTGTTGGTAATTGTATAAATAAGCAACACGCTCGTTGTGAGGACAATGATCCTCGTTTGTGCAGTCACAACGCCTTTAGCTGTTGCTTAAGTAGCTAACTGTATGAGCAAGAGAAACAGGATTCTTGGGGATAAGGGTGCGAGGAAAAAAGCTTCAACTACCCACCATTGCAAGGAAACCTGTCCCTAATTGATAGGGAATTCCAACACTCGAGCATATTCCCTCCGAGTGCGCGACATTTTTTTTTTCTATGCGCAACGTAACAGGTTAACCGGATACTTTTCGTTGACTCGTGCAAATTTCAAACGACATTAACTTCGCTCCGAACAGAATTATTCTCCTTCAGGTGAAAAATTGTTCGCAAGAAAAATATTACAACGGCGAAGAATTTTTGTATTGTCCCCTAACCAACAATAAGATCCAACGAAACGAAACCAATCAAAATTTTTTCACTGAAACAAACGGCGATATTTAGCTAGTCAATCAACGGGCATTCTTTCGACACTGATGATGCGATTCTCTGGCTCGATTGATAAAAAATAGTCGCGGTGATTGAAAATTCAACGATTGTTTGCCGATACTCAAGTCTGCGCAAAGTTGGCGTCGAATCGAATATAATGAAGACCGGTCCCGGGGTATCGGGCTTGATGTGAACGAAACCAAGGCAAACGCAGACGAACAACGATCCAGCATGCTGTGCAAGAAAGGGACACAAGATAGAGACCAGTTCATTAGCGACACTCGCCACTCTCTTTCGAGACATCTATTTCACATATAGGTTTTTTTCATTCCCGCCACATCTCTGTGCCAAAAGTGTGTTCGTTAAATGTGTTTAATCATAGCGTGAACTACAGTGTTAGAATTGAATAAGCTGTTCCAAAGAGAAAGTGATCGGTGAATTTTTATGCGCCGATGCTATTGATCATTCAAGAAAATCATTAGTCACTTGAGAAAATCAGTGTTTGTTGATTAGGTTAAATAAATATCAAAACTGCCGTGTAACGAAATGAGGGATCTGATAAAACGTTCGAACGAATCCATTGAGATCTGTTAGACTTGTAATTAATTTAAAACAGGTTCACGCAATTGAAATTTCTAATGATGTAATGTGACTCTAAATTAGAAATTTGTAGCTGCTACTTGTTCGGGGGTTATTTTTTGTTTGACTTTATTTAAACGGTCTTGCAAATCTTTAAGTGCGAGAAATGTTTGATTCTGATTTGTGCCTCTTGTTCTTACGAAATCATTCTGCAGCAACTTGCCATACATTTCTTATCCGCCAAAAATATCCACTTTATTGAACGTCACAATATATTACCTACAAAATGCTATATAGTATATGGTCTTATCGTATAATATCATTTGCAGGCAGCGAGTAATTGCTGGATTCCTAATGGTCAGGTCTTCGTTATCGTATTAAGTCAAGAAATAAGTACGTGAGAATCGTGGCGCCTTGCGGGCTTCTTTGTTATTCTCGAATCCTTGGCTTTGCTGTTAATTATCACGACTAAACTTCGTGTTCGATTTTCCTTCGATTTCTCTGTAATAAGAACGTTTATCGAAATCTTTGAGCTGCTTTGCCATTCTCAAATGCCAGGTCACTTTCCATCTTCGATAACAGCTTAAGTAACAACAATCATGCATATGGAATATCCAAACTATATTAGCATCTCTGACGAAAAAGAAAAATGTATTCTTATATATTATAGTTGAACTTAAGTGCGCTTTAATGATTTTGTTTTATGTAAATATTTTTGAACGCTCTCGACTTTATAATTAGACTCACACTCAAAGGATACCAACTATCGAACTTTATTGAACATATTTCTTCATCTGGCATCGCAATTTTAATTTGATATGCAGCTAAATGTGCAATTTTTATGCAATTTTCGATTACACCAACTTATTAAAAAGATCTTCTAATCACGGGGCAGTCATTTATATAACTTCAATAACTCCGGCCAACTCTCAACCTGATTAATCGAATCAATTACATTCACGACTAGTTTTACTATGAATCTCATTTTCAATCATAAAATACGACGTTGTAATGGGACAAACACCGTTACTGATTTCTCGGAATCGACATTCGTACATGTGAACATAACTTGATATTGTCCATATCTTCTTCGTGTATTTCTTACCGAACATTATACTTGGGTTGAATACAGAATAGTACCTAAACAAAATCTAAAATATGTCCTGACTTTTTCGTCATGACCAAGACAGTTATTCTATGACAATGATCCGTGAAGTTTTTTCAATGTTGTCTGTTTAAAAAGAGAAAATTAAAAGTCAAGCAAGAATTCAAGAATCAATTAACGTGATATAAAAATGTAAACTTTATAAATTAGCTTTTACAAAATAATCACAACTGCAAAGTAGCATTCCCTCTGTGTATTAATATTTTGACATTATCGAATCTCCCCACTTACACTTATTATATATACTTAATCCAGAGAGAAATGATAAGAGCGTTCGAATCAGTGTGTATCATTAAATGAACGACGATTTGCTGTAAAGAAAATATGCAGCACTCTGTTGAGTGCGGGAGAGTCATGTGTGTCTGTGTGCTTTGGTACCAGAGGTGCTGGACAAGCTTTTCTAACGGATAGGCAAAATTTATGCGAGAGCTAGTGATAAGGAGGCAGTCATTTCAGTCGTCCTGTGGCATCTGTGCAGCAGATGCTAGTAGGCATGAGCGAGTACAATCGTAGTAAATTATCAAGTAAAGATGTCTCGTTTCACCTTTTACTTTTTAGCAACTACAGGTACAGAAGATTTCATTTTCGTTCAACGGACAGCTGGTCGTTACACCTAGAACTAAGTGAAATGTTATGTGGACGCGCGATTACAACGAGAAAAAAAGAATGTATATTCCATTCACCGTGCATCTTTTGATAGAACGCGAAAACTGATGACATTCTGGATGATTAAAGTTTGATTAAAACCGAATCTCACAGTGTTGCCACTATAAACGGGTTTTCTATTTCCAATGAAATACGTGACATTTTTACCACATCTCATCCCGGGCGCTCAAAAAGCAACACTGCCGGACTTCCAATTAAAAATCTAACAAGCCCAACTATAAAACGTGGATGGATACTGGCCAAAGGAATCCAATATCAATAAAACACAAAATCAGATCATATAAAATTTTATTACCACCGAAAAAGCGAGCGTCATATAAGCCAGGCTGAGAGGGTTTAATGAGAGCGAACACAATTCGGGACTTACGCTCGGGCGTATCTTGGTTTCATTTTCATAAACAACGTGGATTCGCAACGCCGCTCATCCGTCAGCGCGGGATACTTTTACAGCCGGGGTCCACTCGGGAGGACGGTCGTTAAGTCCCTTCGATCGGTTAATTAGTCGACGGGAAAAGGTGCGCGCAACTCGCTTGTGGGACTCGGGCAAAGACACACCGGACGGTTATTTTCATGAAAATAAACGTTAAATCAGCGACCGTAACACGTCGCGTTATTAAGATAAGAATCTCGCGGGGGTAATCGCGTTGCAAAGGTGCTTCAAAATGTAGATCGCCCATGACTGGTATCGCGGTAATATCGGCGAGGTTCATTTAAATTTCAAAGTAATCACTTCATTAAAAACCGGTTCCCTTATTGTTGTTCTTAATTTATGGCGAGTCACAGGTTATTTAGCTCGCTGGGGCGATATTTCACAGCGACGCATCGACGATGGACGCCACACGTGGTGCATCGCCTCGGAGCCCAAGCTCTCGCGACTGGACGTTGTGTCCGAACTTTGCAACTTCGGAATTTCATAAACTGTGCAAGCTCTCGGTGTATTTCTGACAATAAATTTGCAAAGCCCCGGCTCTAAACGCCAGTCCGGTGTAAATCAGGGTTAGGTTACCCCCGGCCCTAATTTACCGTTCTCTTAATTACTAAAATAATGAGCAATAAAATGAAGCCACATGAAATACAACGCGTAATTAATTTGCTTAAGTTTCGACGGGCCTTCGTTGTTTCTGAGTTATGGTCATTGTTACGTTTACTCCTGCTCCTCAACTTGATCATTATGAAATTGTTTATAACTATTCTCAGTGGCGTCCGATGCAATGAACCCAATTCTGTCTTGTGTGTAATTCAAGAAATAATTTACCACCTCTGAGAGTCTTCCTTTTTGTTTTGTTTTCATTATCTCTCTCGAGTGCTTAATTGAACATGATAAACGAAGATCTCGTCTGATCGATGATATTTCATGCACCGGAGCGAAAGTCAAAAAAGAGTTGAGATCGATATGTGCAAACGATTGGTCTACTTTTCTCGGATGCTTGCAGTCGTTGGGGTCGTTTTTTGTCCGTCAAACTGCGTTAAGTCAGGTTATGTCTCATCGACTGCGTCGCCCCTCTCGATTATTCCTTTTACATACCAGCTCTCTTGCAAATAAGAAGAATTTTATAAGACTGTTGAATATGTTATCATGCATAAGTAGGTTCTGTTTGTAAAGTTGACTGGGGATCGTCCGAAAAACCATTCGCTATGTTTCTTTGTTCGGGTCCTCCTCTCCTCTGACTTTTTCGTTTCGTTTGGTCTGTCTATGGCCCTCTTTTTATCCTTTCCCTCCCGAAAACGCAGAAAACAGTCGCCACACTTCTAAGGAAGTCGGATAACTAGAGTATTTAAGCCGACACGAAGACATGCATTGCTACGAACTGTTCGTCATTCTTTTGCGCAGAAGGTTAAAAGAAAGAAGCATTTTTTCGTCTTGTTTTCGGTTTCTTCAACTGGAATCCTCGGACGAAGGTGGCGAGGGCACCAGAACAAGAGACAGCGATTTTTATTTCACATCGCAAGAAACCTGTTTGTAAATAATGTAAATCCATAAAAAAAAGTCCCGAGCAGGGATGTGGGTTTTTGAACGTGGAATGCCGGGTACAAGAGGGGGACCGGAGAAATCGAAACGAAAAAGTAAAGCAGCGTTCGATGAAAAAAGTGTGATAAACGTTTTGCATGCGCATTTTTGTTTGAACCGTTACGATAAATTTCGTCCAGGGGCGTATAAATTTCCCGCTGATTTGTCGGCTAATTCTACATTTCCAAGTCACACAGCGCCGCAAACTTTTTTATCAACGCCAGATCATAGTTGACAAATCATCCGAATGCAAATGCGCCGAAACGATACCGGGGTTTTGTTCGCTTTTCAACGGTCGCTTTGCATTGACGTTAATCTTGGGTATTTCAATCGGGATGCAAGCCTCAACGCGGCCTTGCACAAAGTAAAAAATGTATTAAGTTCTCGTTCAAATGATTCGTCGTAACGATTTGCGTTCAGATTCATGATCAAATTAGTTCCGCCTGTCGACCAGCGACCAGACTTGTAAATCTTGGGGTTAGCAATGCGTTATAAAATATAATTCACCGTCCTGAAAATTGACCAGTAGCCGCGCGCAAATGTTTTCTCATATATGTTATCAACACGGCACATGTTATTTATATTCATTAAAATTTTAATACCCTCCTTAATTAATTTGTGCTTTTAATTTTTTAATTACAAACCATAAATTCGTGTAATTAAATTGCTATCTTGCGAAATGATGGTTAACTAAAGTTTCCATAACGGACACTTATTTTTAAAAGGTTCGGTCGGTACATCATTTTAATTTTACAACAATTTTTATCTTTCAATATATTTAATTTTTATTTTTAACATTCAACGGATGAGAAACAAAAAATTGTTCCGACAAATTTATCACATTCAAGACAGTTAAAAATTGATTGTCGTTGTAATCGTTGTTCAAGTTTTCACTATACGGTCGAAGCGCCGCGTGCTGTGTGATGATTGAAATAAGCGGACTTTTATATTCCGACCCGATTATTTCGAATGAAATCGAAAAAAGTCTGATAACCAACGAGATGTTTGGCTCACCGCGGGGTACATAATAATATCGACGAGATGCTCATCGCGAGAAAATTATGTGAGAACGATTTCCCCTCAAGTAGATTATTATTACCGCAGACTCATCGTTGGTTTCACGTTTTGGAGCAGACTCTTCAGGGCCGATTTCGTTGGTTAGACGTGACCCTGCAATTACTATGGTATATCTATTATCTCAGCATGGACGAAAGGTGATCTCGTAATCAAAATCTTGTTTGGTTCTTTGACTTATGTCCTTCTAATAAAATTACTCAGTATTTTAATTCTTGACCCTGGGAACAAAAATATTATAAATTATTATTCACTTCAATCATCCAGTCAAATCTATAACGAGAAAATAGTTCGTCACAATTTATTCGGTTTAGTATAATTACTTTCATTCAACGTCTATTTATTTTGAATTGAATAATTCAACAACTGAATTTAATATAGAAATAAATATAAAAAACAATTGCCATAATTGGAACGATTGTAAACTGAAAAATTAAGTTCATCAAAGTGGATAAAAATGAATACAAATATAAATGTCAACTGTCTTCTTATCGCGCCGGTGTTTTCTCACGCGGAACACTGTTTTATTCATAAATAGCACCGCGGTTTCATTGTCATCCACGCCGGCGGAAATTTTAAGCAAATTAATCGCGAGATAAAGTTTTGCGTTCCAAAACGAGCGAATGAATTTCGGTGGGCTGCCACATCGGTGTCTTCTTTTCTCACGTCTCATAGCTCCCGTGAATGCGATATTACGTGACGATACCTGTTACGTACAACACCATTTTGCATGCGAGACGAGACACCGACGATATAACGCTCTTTGTTTATACATGTAGACTATTGTGCCACTTCCCGTTTTCAGTGCTTTATCGCGATAAACAGCCGGAAAAGCCCATCGGGACGACGTTGCACGGCGTGCTCTCGCGGCTTACCTCGTTTTCCGCGTCCCAAACCGGACGCTTACATAATATCCAGTAGAAAACACCCGCGGTTATTTGAGGCAATGTTTTCAATTCGCTCCGACCAAAAATTTTGAGTAAATCAAATTACCCGACGAACAAATTGAATTGTGTGTTCCATTCAATTTTGTTAACCAGCTTCTTCTTTTTTTCTCTCAACTGCATATAAATTAAAATAAAATTCAATCAGATGATGATTTCTTTTTTTTTTCGCGTTTATTTTTCTTATACTCACGCGAGGAATTTAATGATGTTTGTATACGGATTGCTTCGAACACACAACCCTAACGCCGAAAACAATTACTGCGCCGTTAATAAAGGGAGATTCTTGAGTGGCAGTTTGTATATTGCTCGGTTATTGCACGTAGAGACTAACCCTATGAGAACGAGCACACTGGGATGCAGGGGAGATTAGAAGTGAGGGCACATTTAAAATGACTCGGATCAAGAAAAAAAAAAAAAACTTCCAACACCCACGCGAAAATTCAATCTAAAAATCATATTTTTCATCGTACATGTGTATAACAATAAACAAAAGGTATTAAGGTTTGGGTCGGATGACGAGTGAAATATCTGAGAAGAAGCCATCAGCGGCGGGATCGTTCCCTTGTATTGCTCGATATTTTACATTATCCTACTTTCTCTTTAATGCAAAATGAAATTTGCGAAATGTATCGAAGCGCGTTGCCGGTGCATTTTCTTTCACTCGGATGGTGTGCCGGGGATATCATTTATTTAAATATATCCTAATAGGCTTTCAAATCGAAATAACAAAAATTTATATGCAATAGAAAATATGAAATTGATTTTTGTTCGAATGATCCAGAATCGATTTGCGAAGGTGAGCCGCGGGTGTGCGAGGAAGAGGCAAAATTTCGTTCAGTGCCGGTGCTTAACTGGTGCGAAATTAAAATTTATACCTCCTGACGAATGGTGGATGTGTTTCGAGAAAGTACTCCAGTAGACACTCATGACAAATTATATAAAACTTTAAAAACGCGTGCAACGAAAGATGGATAAATTTGTTACGGAAAAGAAGGGTTTGATAAATAGATTGCACGCGAATTTCGTAGTCGAACGCTGTACAGCATACGTCAATCTGAGCGTCATAAATCAGATATTCGTGTTCAATGAATCAATCTGGTTGTAATTCCATCGGTCTCGTGTAAGTACGTACTCATTTCTTCATTGTTGTATGTAACAGCACAGCGTGCTTTCGTAAGGTTTTAAGCGGTTCGAATAATAAATCGCGAGTCGTTCTTAGAGATTACGAGGCAAACGTAATTCTTGTTTGTAGTAGATAAGATAGTGAGCTGACAAAGAGGGGAAGGGTTAGCAAAGAGTGGCGACTGAAGGTGGAGACGAGAGGTTTACGCCTCTATCGGTGCAGCTTATCTCAGGAAGTTGTCGTGCAGGACGTTGGGACAGCCCGTTTAAGACTTGAGGGCCTGTTTAGTCTGCCAACTTCTTCTCGGAAACGTGGAAAGTCACACCTTCTTGACAAAGCCACTATAATTTCAACAACGGTATTATCCCAGCAACGATCGGCCACGCTACACTACCAGCGTCGATTCTGTTTTCCTTCAAACTCACGTGACGACTTTATTTGTCAAACTTCGAGCTTGTTTTATCAGGCCACTACAATAAAACATAGTCAGCAGTCTTGCTCGAGGAGTAAAAAAGTCAGCCAATTGTGGCAACTTTTTTCACCTTCAACAACAACTGTTTTAAAATCAAAAGTTCATGGTAATTTTATACATGATGACGATTCGGATGCGCGGTCTTTCAAACAAAAATTTTTGACAGACGTAAATGTCTGAAATGATCTGGTTGTAGTTTTTGCAAGCAATTTAACTGTTATTCAATTTGGGTAAAAGTATATTTTGAGGAAGTATGACAGAATTATCTTATTGAATAATAAATGATTATTTCTTTTCAGATACCATTTGGAAGCTGACATGAAAAATCATTTATTCTAATAAAAGTGTCTTTCGTGAAAGAAGATACTTATCGTTCTTAAACTTTCATATACAAAAATATTGATCTTTGAATATTGTTATAATAATAGCAATCATCATCCACGCGATACCATCAAAAATGTATTCCAGCTTCAATATAGAGTTTAAATGGATAAATGATTGAAAGAATAAATGAGTTCGTTATTTTCTAAACCCCATCCGAGAAGAACCAGAGCTTGAAACAGACTTTATTTAGCTTCAATAATGAAAGATAATCACGATGTTATCGGTGGATAAAAATTTCTTCAATTAAATTTAGCTATCGACTGGCAACTCGAAGTCATTCGATATCTGTCTAATCCATCAATGTTTCGCTGGACGTACCAATTCATTAAGTGCAGGCTGATATAAACCAGATGGACACGTACTTTTCGTCGTAATCATAACAGTGAAATTGATGAAGTATACCATGGCGAGAGCGAAAGCCAAACCGTGCAATAAAAATTCATTAGTCCATCGCTGGATTAAATTAATTAGGACTCGTGTAGCAGACGATAATACGGATGGGTATAAAATTAACCGGTTCGCAAGTGTCGAGCTACGTTGCTTTTGTATTAATTAAGCATCGAGAGCTCAAGATGCCTAAATCTTTTGAGAAGAAAAGAAAGGAAACAAAAAATAAAAGAGAGCGAGAGATTCGATTGGATTCCACAAGTGTGCGAGTTCACAATCGCGCGTGACTCAGTCCGCTAGTCCATTGACTCGTTTGAGAGTGACGTAAGCAATTAGTGCGTTGTTTTGTTAACACGCCTCGTGGTTGTTATGAATGCAAAGGAAACGATCTTGTGCACACACGTTGTAATTCAGACGTTGGCGACGCTACGAGCGTACACCTTTCTGTTTCAACTTGTTCACAAGCTCGGCTCATTTGAATGTTAAACATCCTACTTTTATTATTTAATTTACATTCCAGCTTTGCTGGGAACCAGACCAACGAACTTGAACCATCGATAATCTGTGGCCATTTAAAAACCATTGTTTTCTAAGTCCTGTCCTCGTTTAGAGTTTTTTTTTTCCAAGCATTCACTATCAAAAATATCACGTTAACAATTTATGTTCTTTTAAATTATGAGATAAAATAACGAAAATCATTAATTTCAGTATAAAAGTTTCATTTCTCATAATGACTCTACTATGCATGAATAAGATTTTGGATCAGCTAGAAACAGCACCATGAATTCAAATTATTTGAAGTATACAGTACACGTTCATAGTCATATTTCTATCATGAAATCATTATCATTAATTTGAAACCTGTAAGATATCAAATAATAGTGTACTAATATAATCATCCTATTTCTCTATTGATACTGTGAGATATCTGAGACCACTTGTTAAACGAACTATATGACTCATTTCTAATCAAAAGAACTGAAAGAAAATATTATTTCTGGATGAATTAGTTTTTGCATGCATTCAGAAAAACCTAATACTCGCTCGTTGAATAATTTGATGAGAACCTAATTGTTTGATTCATTTGATTAATTTATTTCCGAAAAATAAATGATGGTGGGGCGATAATTCGTCATAAAATTTGTTCAGATGATCTTTTATGTGTGACATCTCGCGTGAATTGATGTGATCCAAAATTAACGGTCAGTGAAACCACTTGAAACGTGTTTTTGCGGGCGAAATTTCGATCTGTGCTTTCGTGCGTGAAAATCTCCCAACTTGAGAGTCACTGAGACCAAATCCTCCACGGCGTCAGTCAATTGCGCGTTAACAATGGGGTTACGTTTCAATTACATCAAAGAGATTCGGTATCAGTCGCGAGGGTCCGTGACGTGACTTGCTTGAAACTGCGACTCCACCTCTGGACGTGAGTGCAGCTTAATAAATGTGTCATAAAAAATTGAAACCCGAAAAAGTTGTTTATCTTGCGCTTGGCTTCTCTTTGTCCGTTAAGCTTTTAATGCGATTTTGATTCGGTTTTATCGACTATCCCTCTGTTCGTCTATTACTTGCGATTCGATTTTATACACTGAAGAACATTTTTGCAACCGCGACATGAACGACGGTTACAAATTTGATTCAACGTTTTGCAATTATTTGTATCAGACGAGCGAGATAGAGGTTTCACAAAAAAAACGACGCGAGTTATTGTTGCTAAATGTTTCCCACAGTGGTGCACAAAAGAACTAAATGAAAACCTGAATTGGATTTCTGAGATGGCTACAATCCTAAAATGAATTACTCAATTAGAAGTGTGCAATTCGAGAGATGATTTTAGCTTATTCTTATGTAAATTTATAAATTATCGTAAGTTCAGAGCAGGTATTGAATCGAGCGCTACATTGAGACCAAAAATGCGAGAGGAACGTGCGAAAGTGTGTATCATGACAAGAGTCAGGAGTTGGTGTGAATGGAATGTAATTAATTGGACCGAAAATAAATCACAAAGTTTTGTTGGTCTGGCTTAGAATATGATCTACAATTTCTTTTCCACAGCCAATCAAGGAACGCTGCTCTCTTCTACGATAATTGCAACAGTTGTTTTTTTTTTTCTATTCGTTGGTACTGGACAAGCCAATATAATTGAACCGAGTAATGAGCTCAACATATATATTTATCAACTAAATGAAAGATATAATTCAATGACAGAGAGCGGGCGGAAATGAAAAACGTTTAAGAATAATCGAAAGTTTATCCCGTAATAGCATTTCGGCGTCCCGCTGCCAAGAACGATCTTGTCCACCGGAGTCGGAATTAAGAGTAGAATCATCTCTCTCGTTTTGTCCAAATATTAAATCATCGTCTCGGTGTCACAGCGGGCTGCCACGGGGTCCCGGCGAATCCGAAGAATGGAGCCTGAAAAGAAATTAAAATTCATTGGACTCAGAAACCCATGTCACTGGTCAAGTGCCTTCGTAAATACCTGAATACTTGGCTGGCAGAGAACCGAGTTACCATAAAAATTATACTCGTGGCCGCTCGTTAATATCCGCGCGCTAAAGTCCTTGGGGTGACTGTCGTTGTTCTCGCCCACTTTTGAACGCAGATCGACGATAAATTGCGCAGCTTGTTTGCGTTACTTATTGTCAAAATAATTACCGGAACACAGATTCGATATTTCAGCCTCATAAAACGTCGACGTGATAATCTCGGATCGTCATTTCAGATGCACTCCAAAGTGTGCACTGATGCAGATATTCATCAACCAGCCTTTCATCCAGAAATTCTTTTCAACGCACGGTGATTCCTACGATCTTGATTGTTATCGTTTCCGGATTATTGTTGTTCACTTCGAATGTTTTATGGCCTGCGTTAGTCGGCGATCTCTGAAATTTATATTTTTGAATTAATACAAATATTTTGGTATTTATTTTGTTTTCAATTCGAACAAGTACGTTTGAGCACATGAGTGAGGAGATAAAATTGAAACACACATCTGAAAAAAATTGACTACGAGTTGGAAACATTATCAGCAATATCTATATATACTTTAATGGCGTTTTTATCTCAAGTTTTCTTTAATAATGCGCCAATTAGGATTATCTGGTTAGGGCCGTGTGTGTTTTATACTTCCAACTACCTCAAATCGTTTTAACTTATGTGGTTGAGTGTTTCATACACTATTATGTTCTAAAGTCAAGTATCCCGTATGATATGCCCCTTCACGATCAAGGGTCGATATCATGTTCGGTCAAGTACATCTGAAAGCAATTAAATTTTTTCAGCCAATGAAATAAATAAGCGAAATTATAACAAGAAAAATTGTTTCGAAAGAACAATTATTTGATCGCAAAATTTTATGGTTGTTTGGATGTAATAAATTTGTTAATTTTTTGTTTATTGGCAATTGTTTACAGATTATCCTGAAGCTTGTTATACATATCATCTTTAAAAAGCCGTTTCACCTATAAAAACAGTACGTTTATTAATAGATTAGTACCAATTCGATTAATCAAATTTGCTCTGGCGTCTGCTGTGCATATATATGTGTAATAGTGCATTTCTAAAGGCATATCCCGTGGCTACTCGAGAGTTATGACATAATGAATTCTGCGTTTATTCAGTTAGCTTAAGAATGATTTATAAATTTGCAAGGCACACAGGTAGTCCGTTATTCAAAATTATCAAACAAATATATTTTAGCATTCTCAAATGTGTTCCGATAATTTTAATTATTTCCATGAAATAAATATTACACATTATCAATTAAGACGATTTAAGTTGCGGATGATTTAGTTTGAAAATTGAAAATAATAATTTTGTAATTATCTTATCAATGATAAACCGACTTATTCTTAATTGTATATTTATATCTAGAAAGTCCTTCATAATTAAAAATACAACTCGTACGTTACGGCGAAGGGAATTATATCTACAAAACGAACCTGTGCACGAACTTGCAACATTAACCTTGACACCTGCAGAGTTCAGTTTGGAGTACGAATTGCGTCGCGACGTTTGCAACGTGTGCCACTTGTCGAAAGTCTGCGAGTCCGCATTAGCGGGCTCTTTAAGCTCGTTCCTGGTCGTTCCTTCACGATACGATCTCCAACCGTCGTATGCCCAGGCGTAACTGGTTTGCGTTTACATGAGATTTTCATCTGTTTTCTTGGAAAGTCGGTTGTCCCTTCGGGCCAGAACAAACGAGTCCTGTGGGCACTGAAACATTATAGAAAGAAACATTATAGTGAATCGGCGGTTCGCACCGCAAAGAACTCGTCCAAGCTTTTTTTCTCGTGCTTTTCTTTTAATCGTCTTCTTAAATTTTATCCCCCTTTCGTATTTTTCATGCACGACACGTGACTGTCCTCTTCTGAAATTATTTATCGTTTTGACAACGTTCAACAAATTATCATCTGAGTATAGTTAATCAAATCGTGAAGATTTGATTGATTCTGCAGCATTGCATTTCATTAATCAAAACAAAACAGAAGACATTTCAAAAATAAACAATCAAAAAAATTTGTCAAATTTTATTATTTTTTTGAATTCGATTTTAATTAACAAAAACGATGCGAGAGAATGAATGTGAATTTTGGAATGATTCTTTATTCTATTTATCCTATTTTGGAAGGTGGATGAAATATTTACCATATTGAATAACCGGTTTAATTGCCCCCCTCTTTCTATACATCAACTCCCACCGCGATGATTAAACTGGCGAAGATTTTTCAAGTTATTAACCTTTGTATACTGCATTTTTTAGTCTCACGACCAGCACACATTATTGTTCACCAGCCGAACGTGTCGTTGCGTTCTCGATATTCCTCGCGCCATTTACTATTGTCTAGTGTTGATGTTAATTATCGACTCCCACGCATTAGTAAAACACCGAATACACATCCAAACATATAACGTCTGATACCAGACAGGATAATTATTCGTAAATGTTCACACTGTTTTATTGTTCAAGTTACCCTTTTTGGTTAATTTTGAAACATCAAATTTGTCAAATCAACAGGCTTCATCTATAACTCCCACAGCGCCGAAAAAAATCTAAACAAATGTGACAGAAATGAAATGTTTTCGAAATTTGAGAAAATTTTAAATTTCTCAGAAATAATTAGTATAAAATTTAAATTTTGAGAATGCTTATTATTCTTTTTAATAGAAAAAACAGTATTTACTTATTATTTTACACTTTCAATCTACGGAATAGGCCAATAGGGAGCTTTTGCAATTGCGCCGACATGAAAAAAATAGATAAGAATCCTGCGTTTAGATTAGGCAGTTGCGCCGAATCAAAATATATATGAGTTGCGCCGAATTGAAATTGTACACTCGTCGGTCATAATCAGATCTGCTCTGAAAAAAATTGGCAAGACTGCGAAATCGACTCAATTGTGTGTACGAATTTTCTATTTGCACCGGGCGAACTGCGTCTGAGATACGCTTGCACTTAGTTTTTGATAATGTTCCGAAAGTTGAATCGACTTGAAATTTCGTACACATGCCCTCACAGACGAAAATATATTTTAATATATCTACAAAAATATAAAAGATATATAAAATTTATAAAACGGCAATAATCAGTATATTCTTATTATATTTTTTTATATTTTTCATTTTATAAAATTAAATTTTATAA